>JAULBU010018478.1:0-41897 GCA_032358235.1 Odonthalia washingtoniensis | reverse complement strand
AGATCGGTTGAATCGCCTTGGATTCGAGCAAATACTTTTCCGCCATCGCGTACTCGCCACGGAAGTAGTACACCGTACCAAGATTTGAAAGAGAAAGGACGCTTTGTGGCGCGCACTGTCCCGCATTGATAAAGAGCTGCTTAAACAATGCTCAAAAGGGATTATTTGCCTATCAGGCTGCTTAAATAGTTCGATTTCTCAATTGGCTCAAAACAGTACTGAAGAAGAATGTTTTAAAGAAATCGAATGGTTTTTAGAAGTCTTTAAAGACGATTTTTACCTCGAACTGCAACGTCACTCTCAAGAAAATCGCCTTGAAGAAGACAAAATCACGCAAGAGCCATGGCTCCTTCAATATTACCGAGATTATATTGACCGTCAAGAGAGAGTTAATGCACTGTTATTAAAAGCATCTGCTAAATACTCCATCCCTATTGTAGCCACCAATGATAGCCACTACATCGAGCGCAATGATTGGAAAGCTCATGAAATTCTTATTAACATTCAATCAGGCGAGCCTTGCGAGGTTTGGGAGAAAGATTCATTAGGCAACTTAAAACAAAGAGTTCCTAATCCTAAAAGACGCAGCTACGGGACTCATGAAATTTATTTTAAGTCACCCTTAGAAATGCAAGAAATCTTTTCTGATTTGCCAGAAGCGATTTCAAACACGTTACTTGTAGCTCAAAAATGCCAATATGAAATTAATTTTTCTATTAAGCACTACCCTGTTTTTCACCCTCCTACTATCGGAGCTGGCGTGAAAGAAGATGAACGCATGAAGGCGAGCGAAGAATTTTTAAAAACACAATGTTATCAAAACATTCCGACACGTTACTCGGCCGATAAGCTGGAAGTTATCAGGAAAAATTATCCCGATAAAGATCCCATTCAATTGATACATGATCGGCTTGAAATGGAGCTCGATATTATTTTAAGCAAGGGTATGTGCGATTACCTTTTAATTGTGTATGACTTTATTCATTGGGCTAAAAAGAAAGATATTGCAGTAGGACCTGGTCGTGGTTCTGGAGCTGGCTCTATCATACTGTACTTGATGGGCATTACAGATATAGAACCCCTTCGATTTTACTTGTTCTTTGAAAGATTCATCAACCCCGAACGTATTTCCTACCCCGATATTGACGTGGATATCTGTATGGATCGAAGAGGGGAAGTCATTGAGTATACTCTCAATAAATATGGTAAGGAAAATGTAGCTCAAATCATTACTTTTGGAACTATGAAAGCTAAAATGGCTATCAAAGATGTGGGACGAGTTTTGAGTGTCCCTTTGCCAAAAGTCAATCAGATAGCTAAGCTTGTGCCCGATGAACTCAATATTACCATTGATAAAGCTCTTGAAATTGATCCTGACCTCAGCCGCCTCTATTTAGAAGACAAGGAAACGCAAAGAGTCATTGATATGGCTAAAACCCTGGAAGGGTGTATTCGCAATACAGGAGTCCATGCAGCAGGTGTTGTTATCTGTGGAGATGCTCTTACAGATCATATTCCTATCTGTAACTCTAAAGATTCAGACTTAGTCGTCACTCAATTTTCCATGAAACCAATTGAGCAAGTTGGGATGCTTAAGATGGATTTCTTGGGTCTTAAAACACTCACCTGCATTCAAAAAACAGTTGAAATTATCTCAAAGACAAAGGGGCTCAGAATTGATTGGGAGAATCTCCCTCTAGATGATTTAGCCACCTTTAATCTGCTCAATCAAGGAAAGACCTTGGGAGTGTTTCAGCTAGAGTCTGCAGGGATGGCAGATCTTGCCATCAAGCTTCATATCGACAACTTTGAAGAAATTATTGCGGTTAACGCTCTTTATCGCCCAGGTCCCATGAGCATGATTCCCTCTTTTATTAATCGTAAACATGGCTCTGAGAAAATTGAAAGTGATCACCCTTGGATGGATGATATCTTAAAAGAAACCTACGGTGTAATGGTTTACCAAGAGCAGGTGATGCAAATTGCCAGTAAGCTTGCCAATTATTCACTGGGTGAGGGGGATGTTTTACGCCGCGCAATGGGTAAAAAAGATGCTGATCAGATGGCTCAGCAGCGAGAGAAGTTTAAATCTGGAGCCAAACTCAATGGCATCGATGAGGAAACAGCAACGAAGATTTTTGATAAAATGGAGCGTTTTGCTTCTTATGGTTTCAATAAATCCCACGCTGCAGCTTATGCTTATATCAGCTATGCCACGGCCTATTTAAAGGCCAATTATACGAAAGAGTGGATGGCAGCTTTAATGACTTGTGATAGTGGTGATATTTCTAAGGTTTCTAAGTTTGTTCAGGAATGTAAAAAATTACATATAGCCATCTTACCACCCGATGTGAATGAAGCAGGTCAAGAGTTTTGGCCAACGGAAGCCGGAATACGTTTTGCTATGTCGGCGATTAAAGGAGTGGGAGAGGGGATTGTCGAGACTATCTTGCAAGAAAGAGAGCAAAATGGCCCCTTCCAATCTCTCTATCAGTTTTTTCAACGAGTTCATTTAAAAAAGATGGGCAAAAAAAATATTGAACTCCTTGCTAAAGCGGGTTGTTTTGATTTTTGTAAATGGAGCCGCGATGAAATTTTACTGAGTGTTGAATCTATGTATGAGACGGCCTCTAGCGATCAAAAAGAAAAAGATCAGGGTATTTTAAACTTTTTTTCTTTAATGACCGATCAATCCACAAAAACATTCTCAATACCTCCCAAAGTGGAAAGGCCCACATCGCAAGTTGAAAAACTTTTTTTAGAGAAAGAGTTGCTAGGATTTTTCTTAACCGAGCACCCTCTTGAATCTTATCAAAAAAAAATAAAAGCTTTAAGTTTAATCCCTCTGGCTAAATTAGCTGAATTGGACTCGGGTCAAGTCGTGCGCACATGCTTTATTATTGAATCAGTCAAAATTAAAGTAAATGGAGCTAGTCAAAAAAAATTTGCTATTTTGGTTATTAGTGACGGAGAAGAGCAATATGAAATGCCCGTATGGAATGATAGTTTTGAAAAATTTCAACATCTGATTGTGGACAATCAATTGATTTGTGCCGTCGTGCGGATTGAAGAGAAAGAGGGTATTCGTCGCCTCCATGCACACTGGATGGAAAGCTTACATGAAGATGTAACGACATTAATGATTGCGTGTGATCAAGCTTATGACCAAACTAAACTACTTCTTGAAAGAAGAAAGAAGGCTTCTCAAATGAATCAACAACAAGCAGAAAAAAATCCTAAGCCACAGTCTGCTTTCAAAATGAAAGTAGATCTTGAGCAAGTGAGATTGAGTAGTATTTTAAAACTCAAAAAAATTTTTAGACAGTTTCCGGGAGATGTTCCTGTTGAAATCGAATTTTTTGCAAATCAGCAATCGCTGGGCTTTTTGCAAATAGAATCTCAATGGGGTATTGAATTGAACGAGACTCTTAAAAGACTTATCTTAGATTCTTCTCAAGCTTTTAAAGTTTAAACTGCCTCTTTTGTTAGTTCATTTTTTTTTAATCTTCACTAAGAAAAAAGTAATGATAGCAGTTTGAGATCTATTCTATATTTTGAATTCGAAGTTCATTGCTGATTTAAAGAATCATCGGTTAGAATGGGCAAAATTTAAAGGAATTTTATTTGATATCCGTATGATAGTTTTGCTAAAGTCTTAAGGCGAAATAGATCTTGTTTAAGATAAGAGCTCCAAATAAAGCAAATTCTAAAAAAAACAACAAAGGACCTAAGACCCTAAAAGGCGTCTAGAAAATATAAAGGTGGAAAATGAAAAGAAATATTGGCTTGCTATTTATAACCCTGCTCACAGCTTCCTTAACAGCAGGAGAAGCTTCTGTAGAAAAAACATTGCAAACGCCATCCTTTAAGTCATCCCATCTTTCAGACATGGAATATTTCAACTCCGGGGTTTCTCAGATGGAAGATAAAAATTGGAGAGGAGCCCTGCAAGATTTTTCTTCGATTCGAGAGCATCACCTCGATTCACAAGTTTTTGATGATGCACTTTATTTTCAAGCAGTTTGTAATTATCATTTGATGGATTATGCCGTTGCTAATCGCGAGCTTGGCCAGTATTTAGGGAGTAAATATAAACTGAAATTTTTTGAAGACGCTCTCAGATATAAACTGGAAATTGCTAATAAATTTAAAGAAGGTGCCAAAAAGCATTTATTTGATTCGGATAAATTTCCAAAATGGATTCCTGCTAAAGAAGATGCTCTTGAGATTTATGATGAAATTCTAGAAATGGTTCCTACTCATGATTTAGCAGCCCATGCTCTATATGAAAAAGGGCACTTACTTCAAAAAATGCAAGACTATAAAATCGCTTTGGAGAGCTATCAAACTTTAATCAAAAGATTTCCTAAGCACTCTTTAACTCCTGAGGCTTATCTAGCCGTTAATGAAGCCTATTACGAGCAGAGTTTCTCAGAATATAGAAATACAGACCTTTTAGACATGGCTCAAATCAACTTAAAGAAGTTTATGCAAAATTTTCCTAGAGACGAACGAGTTGAACAAGCTAAAAATTACTTTGCCTCTATGAAAGAAATTCATGCAAAAGGCCTTTATGACATTGGGATGTTTTACGAACGCACCAATAAACCCAAAGCATCCGTTATTTATTATGTAACTGCCCTGGAGAAATTTCCAGAGTCAAACTCTTCGGAACTTTGCAAGGAAAGATTAAGACATTTGCAAGGCGAGCTTAATGACTTACAAGTTTCTTCAGAAATTCTTAAGTAAGCTTTTGAGTTGGGGATGTCTGGCCCTTATCTGTCAAAGCTGTGGATATCAATCAGCTGTGAGCCATAATGCTCTCAGTGGGTATAAGTCCATTACAGTTCCTTACGTCGAAGGGGATGAAGAAGGCGATATCACAACGCAACTCGTTCAAGCTCTGGCAGAAGAAGGGCCTTGGGAATATCATGCCTTGGATGCAGAACTCAGTTTAAAAGTTAAAATTCTTGAAATAAAACGTGAAGATGTGGGATACGATCGCTTTTATAATGAAAATGACGAAATTGAACGTTGGATGGTTCCCAACGAAAGAAGGTTAAGTATTCTCGCCCAAGTGGTTGTCATAGAAGAAGCTACTCAAAAAATTATTTTAGGTCCCATGGAGTTATCTGAGAGTGTAAAATTAGATTTTAACCCTGAATATAGTGAAACGAACCTTGTTCGCTTCTCTTTAGCCCAGTATGACTTTGTGGAAAACGCTGAGCGAACGGCACATAGACCTTTGAATCAAAGACTTGCTAAAATAATCGTGAATTCTTTAATTAATAGTTGGTAGTTATTGACAAAAGATTTATGTATCTCTTAAAATTTCGCGCAAAAAAACTGCTTATGTCTTCCAGTTGGAAAAAAAATTGTAATCCCATAAGTAAAGCAACCTATTGTAGAGGTTGTTTTTTGGTTTTTTGGTAAATTTTTAGGGTATAAAATATAAAGAGGTTTCCTGTGTATCTTATTGATATTCTGAGATCAGTTGAGCTTTCGAGTTCTATGAATCTTCGTGTATCTGTAAGATTTTTTTTTGTAAAAATAAATTCGGTGGTTTTAAACAAATAAATAATTAGCAAACAGAGGTTATGGATGCTAGATGAAGTGCTTTTTAAGGTTTTGATATTAAGTATATTATTTAAACAATTAGCAGTCTCCTTCGTGGGGTGCTTGATTTAAAATTGTGATTTTAGTTAACCTAATCTGAGAATGAATGAAAACCAATCAGGAGGTTTATATGACTGGGTTCATATCTAGTAATATTTTTAATCATCCATTTTTCAGAGATCCACTTCAAGTGGAACCGCCCTTAAAGAGACTTACGCAATTAAGTTCTTTATCTGACTTAGATTGCGAAGTTTATAAAGAAAATGTCCAATTTGTAGCTGTTTTCAACTTGCCAGGGCACACCGGAATAAACGACATTACAGCAGACGTGGATAAAGAAGCGGGACTGCTTAGGGTCGAGTCAAAGAAAGCAGAAGAGAATAAAAAAGAAGAGAATGGAAGAATCTATTATCATAAAGGTGAATCAAGACGCAGTTTTACCCTGCATTTGCCCAAAGATATTGATTTCAACTCTGCGCAAGCTAAATGTGAGAATGGTCAGCTCAAAGTGACCTTTAATATCAAAACAGAGGCTCAAGTAGAGAATAACAAGAAGTTTTCAATTCCTATTGAATCTCGAACTGAAAGAGTTTAACTTTCGGCTTTCAATGTATGTACAGTTCTAAGGGCGCTGACAAAGCGCCCTTTTTCATTTAAAAGAACTCTTTAAACTTACCCTTCAAATTAGTTCTTGCAGGAGGTCTTAAAAGTCATTTTCTGATCCGAAAAAGGGAAGAAAGCACTGAGCCTGCACATTAGAGGTATCAAAAACACCCCAGAATGTCGCTTCCAAAGGATCCTTGTCTACATCGCACGTAAACAGAAAGTAACCTTTTTCTTCTATTAGGTCCGGATGTGATTCTTCGATAACCCTGGAAAATCGACCACTTTGGTTTCACCCGCTTCTGCGGCCTGTTCTTTTGTGGCTTGAAGTGTAATGCGAATGCGCCAGTCAGCCAGGTTGTCGCTCGTAAAGAACATTTTAGTCCTACATTGAAGCCGGCTAGCTTCTAGATCTAGACCCCCATTCCAAGTCTCAACAGTCTTTCTTTCAACTCCCTCATCTCCAGTCTTCCAAGTAACGGTCAAAGTTCGATCTGCTTGCAGGGGTTTGTGAGCTTCAGTCTTTCTTAACTGCCAACCATCCCCTCGTCTTATAGAGAACGCAAAGGTTGCATTTCTGACTACTTTATTTGATTCAGAGCCCGACCTTGAAGGTTGTCTTCCTTGTGGACCCACTGCCTCCATTGTTGCCATAGATCGCCTTTTTTTTGTATTTAGCTTTTGAATCTAAGTGTTACATCTAATTATTAAAGTGTCAAAAAAAACAATCTAGGGAGTCTTTATAAAGAGACCTAGCTTATTTTTTCTTATATCTTGCTGAAGGGAATTTTTTACATCAAAGACGAAAAGGGCGCTTTTAGCGCCCTTCATTTACTTTAAGCGATTAATAGCCTTATCGTTATCCTGAATATCTTGAAGAAGCTTTTGTAAGATCTTTAATACAAGTCGTGGAGTGTTGTAAGGTCCGCCAATGGATAAGACCATTTCCAATTGGAGCTCTTCGTCATGTATTTGAGCTACCAATGCAAAGGTTACGGGCACATTTTCTACGAGGTCAGGGACAATCCAAATAACAAATTCATTGTTATAAAGGGTAATTTTATCAGGGGATTCAATGATGTTAAACATCTGAGTGAGTTCTTGTTCGGCATCTTCCATTTCTAATTCGCCGCAGTGTAGCAGGTCAAGAGATTGGAGAAAGGAAAGGTCGATTTTCACGATTCCATCAGGAGCCCACTTGGCAAGGTCTTCCGTATATTTTTTATAAAATTCGTCTAGCTTAGATGGGTTAATCATCTTCTTCTCCTCATCGGAGCCCAAAGGCTTATCTTTGTCTCTCTTCTCCATCCTGTATTGTACTTTTTTTTTTCTGTCCAGCGAAGTTTGCCCTGGATAGAAAAAAAACCATATGTTATTGATATCGAATTATTTTTTTATTGCTCAATAAAAGATTAAAAATATAAAAGTATGAATATGAGCAGCTAGAGGAGTTTATGGTGATAAGACGCCTATTTTTTTTAGCCTTTATTGCTTCTTTGTCCCCTTGGGTTGCAGCCTTTTGCAGCTCTCCGGCACCTCAAATCCACGCTAAAGCCGCCATCGTTATGGAACTGGGTTCTAAAAAGATCATTTATCAAAAAAATGCCCATCAGACTTATTGTCCTGCCAGTGTGACAAAACTGCCAACAGCCTTATATGCCCTTAAAAAGGGGACTTGCCATTTTTCCTCTATTGCCACGGCAGATAGGGATACGGTGGGCTCCATTACTAAAAAGTTCAGTATTGATAATAAGTATAAGTATCCATCGCATTGGCTCGTCTTGGGGGGGACTCATATCCAAATTGATATAGGGGAGGAGCTCCGCTTTCAGGATCTCATCTATGGAATGCTCCTTGTTTCTGCCAATGATGCCTCTAATGTGGTTGCAAAGCATGTTTGTGGATCGGTACCTGTATTTATGCAAGAGCTGAATGCCTATTTAAAAACGCTCGGTTGTAAAAATACACAATTTAAAAACCCACATGGGATGTATTATCCAAAACAATTAACGACGGCTTATGATATGGCTCTGATTACCTGTGAAGCTGTTAAAGAACCTCATTTACTTAAAATCTTAAACACACAAACTTATCAAATTCCTGCCACGAATAAAAAAGATGTGCGCATCATTCATAATGAAAATAAATTGCTCTCTAAAAAGAGTGTTTATTATTATCCTTATGCAATAGGGGGTAAAAACGGCTTTGATGACAACGCGCGCCATACAATGGTTGCAGCCGCAAAGAAAGGTGAAAAAACATTGGTTGTCGTTTTATTGCAATGCCCAAGTAAAAGTAAAAAATATGAAGATACCATTAAACTCTTCGAACATGGATTTAAGAGTTTAAATTAGATGAAAAAAAAGCTCGTTTTATTTTTGATTTGCAGTTTTTCAGTGCTTTTTGCAGATTTTCATGACATTGAATTGAAATCAGAAATTGCTTTTTTAATGGACTTGAATTCTCGCCATGTCTTGTATGAAAAAAATGCAGATCAAGTCACCGCTCCAGCTTCTATCACAAAGATTGCGACCGCTCTATATGCTTTAAAAGAAATCGGGGATGATTTCAAAATAAAAATTAAAGCAGATCAAGATTGCGTGGGCTCCATTACAGATCAAATGCAAAAAGATATGAATTACAACCACCCCCCTCATTGGCTTGTCATAGGGGGAACTCATATGAGTATCGCTAAAGGTGAAGAGTTGTCTATGGAAGAGCTGTTATATGGGCTAATGCTCGTTTCAGCTAATGATTCTGCCAATGTGATTGCTAAATACATTGGGGGGTCTATTTCACAATTTATGGCAGACCTGAATGATTACTTAGAGGAAATAGGTTGTGAACATACTCATTTTAGAAATCCTCATGGTTTACATTTTCCCAATCACCAGACGACGGCACGTGATATGGCTCTGATAACAGCAGAAGCGATGAAGTACCCTTTCTTTAAGAAGCTTATTAGCGCCGATCGCTATGTTCGTCCTAGTTCTTCAAAAGAGATTTATAATTTTAATTTAATGATTCGCCCAGATCAAAAGCATTTCTATCCTTATGCGCTCGGTGGTAAAACAGGTATTCACTCGAAAGCTAAAAGTAGTTTAGTAGCTGTAGCAAGTCATCATGGAAGGGACTTGGTAGTAGTGCTGATGCAATGCCCAGAAAAAACATCTACTTTTGAAGATGCTAAAGCTCTTTTTGAAAAAGCCTTTTCAGAGAATCAAATTGAGGAAGTTTACTTAAAAAAGGGGCCTCAACCTTTTAAGCAATTTGTGACTGCTTGCAATAAAAAACTCTATACTTACTTAGAATCAGATGTCGCTCTATCTTATTTTCCTTCAGAAAAACCCAAAGTAAAGGGAGAAATATATTGGCATGATCCTAAGCTCCCTATTCATAAAGGCGATGTTGTAGCGACGTTGTCATTAAAAGATGAACAAGAGCATCTCTTAAAGGAAGTTCAGCTTTTAGCAAGCCATAAGCTTTCTAAAAAGAGCCTTTTTACTAGAGTTGGCTTTTATCTGTTTTTGATTTTGCTCACGAGTGGCTTGTTTTATATAGGGCGATCTGCTTTCAAGTCTTCATTCAAAAAACAATAAAACTGAATCCATTTTTCTAAGCTTAAATTTTCAGGTCTTGCCTGAGGAGAAAGATTTAACTTGATAAGAGCTTTTTGAATGAGCTCTTTGGGAAAATCAAGGGATGAAGTGATCATCTTTCTTCTTTGATTAAATGCTTTTCGGATCATTTCAAAAAGAGCTTCAGCTTGACTAAATTCGGGAGTTTTTAATTTTAAATGAAGGGCAGAGGTTAGCACATTGGGTTTAGGAAAGTAGCAGTTAGAGTGAATATCAAAACAATGTGTAAGCTGCGCATAAAACTGGATAAACAAAGTGAGAGAAGAAAAAGCTTTCGTATCTGGAACAGCATTTAATCGAGATAGGATATCTTTTTGGACAATCAGTGTAAGGCTTTCTATCAATGGATTTAAAGGTAGAAATTTGCCAAAGACGGGACTTGTAATTTTAAAAGGTAAATTGGAAATAATTTTAATTTTTTTCCCTTTGGGTACAAAGTCTTTAAGATCAATATTTAAAATATCTTCTCGAATAATTTGGAGATTGGGAGAGTTGAGCAAGCTAGAAAGTTCTCTAGCTAAAACAAAGTCCTTTTCAATGGCAATAACTTGAGCTCCTGCATTTAACAGCTCTCGTGTAATAGCTCCAGATCCTGGTCCGATTTCTAAGATCAGATCGTTGCTGGTTACTTCAGCCAATGAAACAAATTTTTTTGTAATGTTTGGATCGATTAAAAAGTTTTGTGATAGTTTAGAGCTTAATCTTTTTTGAGAATCTTTTAAAAATGAATGTAATGAATGCGCGTGTGTGGTCATCGCATTTTAAAAGGTTCAAAGTCGTTAGGAATACTCTCATAAATTGCTTCTTTAGAAAGCCCTGATTGTGCTCTTAGTCGAGTAATATAATGAGTGTATTCTTGCTCAAACTTTATTTGTTTAAGTTGATAGACCAATTTATCTTCAACTTCAGCAAGCTCGATGTTTCCTCCCGGTTCATAGGAAGTGAGGTAAAACAGTCTATAGACAGGCTGTCCATTGACGCGGCTGAATTCTTTGATCGGTTCGCTAATTGTTTGAGGAGAAAGCTTGGCTAACACTTCTCTGTGTGACTCTTGAATCTTATCACTGGGAAGATCAAATTCATTGGAAATAGAAATCTTTTTATCTTCTGTTGAAGGAATCTCTTCTTTAAATCGGTAGCAGATAGAGTTAAAGCTAGTATATTTTTTTAATAGCTGATCTAGCTTTTGTTTAGCCATATGAGCATCTTCTAAAGCATTTGGACCGCTCAAGGAAATCATATAGTATTTCCAATGATCTGGTTTTTTATTTTTTTGAATGTATTCATAGTAGCTTTTGAGTAAGTCATCTGGTGACACGCTGTAGACCCCTCTTAAGTAGAGGTGGTTTTGAGCCATTCGCTGTGTTAAGATATCTTTTTTGACCATTTCCCAGGTTTCATCATAAGTCAAGCCAACGCGATCGATATTGGCGATAATTTCAGATCCAAACCGTTGTTCCATCTCTTGTCGAATGTCTCCATCGGTCAATTCAATTTTATGTGCTTTGGCATCATTTAAGATAAGTTCGGTGTCGACCATGCGGTCAAACTCTGGGCGCCATCGGCTGCGGTAAAATTGATACCTTGCTACATCGGAATCCATCAAGTGAGGATATTCCATAAAAAATTCCGTATCCATTTTTTTCATCACATCGATGACAGAAATGGGGTTATTGTTAACAATCGCTAAAACTCGGTTTTCAATAAGAATACGATTTAATTTTTTTGTTTGCTCAACTCCTAAAGAAGGGTAAATCCCAGAACTGAAATTTTGTGAGAAAAGAGATACTGCTGGAAGAGCAAGACTCAAAAATAATCGCTTCATATTGTCCTTAATAAATCTTATAAGATAATCTTTTTACACTATGTTCGTACAAATACGGCTCCATAGAAACCATCCATGGTATCAAAATGTGCAGCAGAATTCAATGGCTTATTTATTAATTTTAATCCATATTTTTTAGAAAAATATTCAACTTGATCATCATTCTCATCTTTTAATACGCTGCAGGTTAGATAAACTAAATGACCTTTTGGCTTAAGGTAGCTAATAGCACGCTCAACAATCTCTCTTTGTAAAAGGATGATTTCTTGAAGCATTTTTTCATCAAACTTCCATTTTAAATCTGGATTGCGGCGGTAAGTACCTGTTCCCGAACAGGGAGCATCCACAACAACCCAATCCATATTTTGATTAAGACCTTTTAGGTTTTTTGAACTAGGTAACGCTAGTTGGTAATTTTGAATGCCAGCTCTTTTAAAGCGTTTTTTAGCCTGCAAAAGAATATTGGGGCGAATGTCATGTAAATAGATGCAACCACTTTCTTGGAGTTGTGGAGCAATAGCTAAGCTTTTTCCTCCGGAACCAGCACAGTAATCTAAGACTTTTTGCTTGGGTTTTGCTTCTATTAAAAAAGCAGCCAGCTGACTGGCTTCATCTTGAACTTCAAAATAACCTTTTTCAAATTCTTCAGTTTGAAACAAATTAACATGTTCTTTAAGTCGAATGCCTACAGGAGAGTGGCTGCATTTTTCCATAGGATAACGAGGGCTCATGGAGTTGAAAAAATCGTCATAACTTATTTTGTGGGTATTCACACGAATCGTTAAAGGGGCACGCTCATTGCTTTTGTGGCAAAAATCAAGAGCTGCTTGCTCCCCACCTAAAGATTCTATCAGTTTTGAGAATAGAAATTGAGGGCAACTGGCTCGAATATGAGGAGGAACTTTTGAATCTAAACAGGCTTGATCCATATCTAAAGATAAAAAAGTTTTAAATCTGTTTTCCCAGTTTTTTACACTCTTAGTAAAAAAATCAATAAGGCCAAGCCAGCGAATCATCGCATAGCTTGTTTCGGCAATAAACTTGCGATCTTTGCTACCTAAGGATTTATTGCTGCGAAAGTATTGACTAATTGATAAATCCAGTGGAGCTTTTGAATCCAACTGGCTAAATAATTGAAGCAAATGGTATTCTCGAAAAGGTATCATTTGATGAAGTAAGGATTTGTAAATTGATAATTTTTAAAAAGTTAAATTATAAAATAAACTATAAATTATGGCTAGCTTTAACTTTATCCTTTTCATGGGTCATCGTCGCTTTTGGGCAGCCAGCTTGGAGCGCTAGCTTATCTCTCATCGCAAGTATTTGTGGTTTTTCTTGTTTTTGGATAGGGCTTAATCTTTTTAGCCAATCTAAAAGCCGATTTTGGATATCGCTGCTTTGGTTTATGGCTGTAGAGGCTGTTCATTTGTCTTGGATGACAGCCACAGAATATCAGGGACTTTATATTTACGGAGTTTACTTATTCATTCTTGTTATGGAAGGGTTGCAGTTTGCCCTCTTCACATTTTTTATCAAACCCAAGGAAAAACTCAGTTTTGTCAAAATAGGGTTTTTAGCAGCTCTTTGGGTTGTTATGGAATGGTCAAGACTTTTCTTTATTTGCGGCTTTCCATTTAATCCTGTGGGCCTTTCGTTAACAGCTAGCTTGCTGGGACTGCAGAATGCCTCACTTGCTGGGGTATATGGTTTAAGCTTTTTGGTGATGCTGGGTAATTTAATAGCCTATCGCTTTTTTATCGACATGACCCATAAAAAATACCTTTTTTCTTGGATTCTCGTGGTTTTTTTGCCCTACTTATATGGGGGGGTGCATTTGCATTATCATCAAAAACAAATTTTACGCTCCCAACACAATCCTCCTATCCGAGCTCTATTAGTTCAAACTGCTCTTAGCCCTCCTCAGAAAACTGGGTTTGGGGGATTTCATCATATGTATGCCCCTATTGACCAATGGGCTCTAATTTATCAATATATAGCAGATCGGCATCTGTCGGAAGTTGATATCATAGCTTTGCCAGAAAATGCTATTCCATTGGCTAGCAATGATCCTTATTTTAATATTGAGATGGTTCGCGCCATGGTTAAACATTATTTTAATGAAGATGGATTGCGTGCAATGCCAGAGCTTGAAAGGGGAATAGAATTTGTGGATAATATTTTTCTCTCTCAAACCTTAGCTAATTTATTTAAAGCGCAGGTTGTCATTGGACTTGAGCATATCGAAAAGACAAGTAAAAACTTTGTTTTAGCCAATGCTTCTGCCTATTGCTTCACCCCCCATTCTGCAGTGCAGTTTTATCATAAGCAAATATTGATTCCGCTCGTGGAGTATATCCCATTTGAGTGGTGTAAAAAACTAGCTAAAAGATATGGCATTCAGGGTTGGTATGAAAGGGGAACTGAGGCCGTTGTATTTAACGGAAGATTCAAAATTTCCCCATCTATTTGCATGGAAGAGATGTATAGTTTTATAGTTCATCAAGGACGTAAAATAGGAGCAGAAATTTTTTTAAACATTTCCAATGATGGTTGGTATCCCTCTTCAAAATTACCCAGGCAGCATTTTAATCACGGAGCAATTCGAGGAGTGGAAAATGGAGTCCCTGTGCTGCGAGCTTGCAATACTGGAGTTACAGTAGCTTTAGATTCTGTAGGTCAGGTTGTTCGTTCTTTTGGGGGGTTGAAAAAAGAGGCTGAAAGGGAAAGAGGAGCTCTTTATGTTGAAGTTCCTGCCTATCATTATGCAACATTATATAGTTATCTAGGTGATCGCTTCATTTTGAGTTTGTCTGTTTTGTTAATTTTAAATTTTATATTGAACGCTTTGATCGCCTTTAAATTAAAAGGAGATTCTTTAACTAAACCTGTTAGAGAAAGTTCAATAAATAATTAAACTATATAAATTTACATCTTTTTAAATTGAATAAAATCTTTTACTGGGGTATCCTAGTTTATTTAAGTTAAACCCCATTTTCAATGGTGAATACCATCTCTTCCAAAACATTAGCAGATGACCCTTATTTAAGCACAATGCTGCGCAATCAAACCACCCTTAAGCAAGAAGTCTCCTTTTCAGGCATTGGTATACATACAGGCCATGAGGTCAGCTTAAAGTTTTGTCCAGCTCAGGCGGGCACAGGGATTGTTTTCCAGCGAGTCGACCTGCCTTCAAAGCCTTTGATCCCGGCCACTGTTGAGTATGTTCAAGATACAGCAAGAGCTACGACCATTGGAATAGGAACGACTAAAGTTCATACTGTAGAACATGTTTTAGCAGCCCTACATGCCGCGCGGGTCGATAATATACTGATTCAAGTAGATGCCCCAGAGCCTCCTGTTGCAGATGGCAGTTCGCAAGCATTTTTAAAAATGATTGAATCTGCCGGAATTTTGGATCAACCGGAGACAAAACCTATTTTGCGCTTAAAAGAACCTGTTTATTTATCTCATAATCAAATTCATATGGTTGCTTTGCCAGCCGATGAGTTTAAAATTAGTTACACATTGCATTATCCTCAAATAAAATCGATCGGCTCACAGTATCATTCACTCGTTGTGAATCATGAAAACTTTAAAAATGAAGTCGCTAACTGTCGAACTTTTGCTTTATACCAAGAGCTGAAAATGTTAATGGATGCCGGATTGATCAGAGGGGGCAGCTTGGACAATGCGGTTGTCGTTCATGATGATGCGGTTTTTAGCAAAGAAGGGATGCGTTTTTCTAACGAAATGGTAAGACATAAAATACTTGATGTAATAGGTGATTTGGCCCTTGTAGGCTTTAGCTTTCATGCTCATATTATTTCAATCTGTTCAGGTCACACTACGAATGTGGCTTTAGCAAAAAAATTATTAAATAAACTTACGATGGAGAGAAGTTAATGGAAGAAACCTTAAGTAATCCAAAGATGGAGAGTCCCATTGGTCTGAAAGAGATCTTGGATATTTTGCCACATAGATATCCTTTTCTTTTAGTTGATAAAGTTGTTTCTATCGATTTAGAAGCAAATACCATTATTGTTCAAAAGAATGCCACTTTTAATGAGCAGTTTTTTCAAGGACATTTTCCCAATGCCCCAATTATGCCCGGTGTGTTAATGTTAGAAGCTCTTGCTCAAGCAGGAGGAATCTTAGTGCATCAAAAAGGATTTACAGATAAAAGTGCTGTTATTCTAAATGTCAGTAATGCTAAGTTTAGAAATCCTGTAAAACCAGGAGACGTGTTAATGATACACGCCGAAGGTGTTTATATATCGAGTAAAGGCGGACGCATAAAAGGGCGCATAATGATCGGTGACAAGATAGCCGTAGAAGCCGAACTTGCATTTGCGCTACGTGATAAAAATCAAATCTAACCCTAGTATAACATCATGTCAAACATACATCCAACAGCAATTATAGAAGATGGAGCTCAAATTGGTGAAGACGTTACTATTGAGCCATATGTAATTATTAAAAAGAATGTAGCTATTGGTAATAATGCCGTTATCAAAGCGCACGCATATATTGATGGATATACAACCATAGGAGAGGGAACGGTTATTTGGCCCTCTGTGAGCATCGGAACTCAAACTCAAGACTTAAAATTTGGTGGAGAAAAAACGTTCGTAAAGATTGGTAAGAATTGCCATATTCGCGAGTTTGTAACGATTAATTCTTCAACTCAAGAAGGCTCTGTGGTTGAAGTTGGCGATGAGTGCTTAATTATGGCTTATTGCCACATTGCTCATAACAGCAAAATTGGAAATCGAGTGGTCATGAGTAACTGTGCAACTTTAGCAGGGCATGTTACTATTGGAGAGGGAGCTATTGTGGGTGGATTTGCTCCTGTTCATCAAAATGTGAGAATTGGAGATTATGCGATGGTTGGCGGCATGAGCCGAGTGGGCCATGATATTCCCCCTTTTACAATTGGTGCGGGCATTCCCTATCGCGTCGGCGGTATTAATATTGTAGGCTTAAAAAGACGAGGGGTTCCTATGGAGACTCGCAACGCTTTAAGTCGATTGTTTAAAATCTTTTATCGATCTGAGTATAAACTGGAAGATGCTATTCGTCAGGCTGAAGAAGCTTGTGAAGAGATCCCAGAAGTTCAAAAGTGGTTAGACTTTTGCCGTAATCCTTCAAAAAGAGGAATTATGGGTTTTCAAGCCCTCACATAAAACTCAATGAAAGTTGTATTTTTTGGAACGCCTCAATTCTCGGCTGAAATTTTAAAAGATTTAGTCGAAAAAGGGCTTGATATTGTCGCAATAGTCACGCAACCTGATAAGGAACAAGGGCGTCATTTAAATTTGCAGTATCCTGCAGTTAAAAAGATGGCCCTTTCATTGCCTTTAAGTGTTCCTATTCTTCAGCCCAAAAAAATCAATACAGAATCGTTTAAAGAGACAATTCAATTTTTTAATGCAGATCTTTTTGTCGTCGTTGCTTTTGGCCAAATCTTTCCTGAAGACTTGCTGGCAATGCCCAAGTTGGGCTGCGTCAATGTTCATACAAGCTTATTACCCAAATACCGAGGAGCAGCTCCCATTGAGCGTGCCATCATGGCTGGAGAGGCTGAGACAGGCGTCACTATTATGTATATGGTGAAAGAGCTCGATGCTGGCGCTATTTTGGCCACCCAAAAGGTTGAAATTTTACCTGAGATGAATGCTTTAGATTTAACAATAGCTCTTTGCCAAGCTTCTAAAAATTTACTTTACCCCACATTAATTAAGCTAGCTCAGGGAAAAATTACTCCTAAAGATCAAGTTCATAGCGATGCAACCTATGCTAAGAAAATAACGCAGCAGGATGCAGAAATTTCATGGGATAAAGCGGCTGTGGAGATTTTAGCTCAGTTTCGAGGGGTTACCCCCAAGCCTGGCGCTTGGTGTTTTATAAAAGTGAGAGATACACTTCAAAGAGTCAAAATTCATGACATTAATTTATCCTTGCAGCAAGCAGCGCCTGGGACTATTGTAGCGTATGGAGCTGAAGGAATTGTAATAGGCACTACTCAAGGCTCAATCAAGCTATTAAAGCTACAACTAGAGGGCAAGAAAGCAATGCTGGCAGAGGACTTCTGTAGAGGTTACTCTAAAGAGCATATTTCCTTTGAAAAAGGGGCTTTTGCGCCCTAATGGAAATCTTGTCATCCTATCCGCTTTAAAGGATTTGTTAAAATTTCTTTTCTCAAAAAAATATTTTTTTGACCGCAATTAAAAAGATTCTTTCAACTCTGCAAAAGTGAATAGATTTTTTAAATCTAAATTTAAATAATTAATAGAGTTAATTTTAAGAAAAAAAAGTTTAAAGTACTAATTTGGCAAATAAAAGCATCTTCTTGCAAAGCTCCTTGCTTAAAGAAAACAGGGGTTCGATTTTAAAGATATCTCTTGATGCAAGTAATAGAGAAAGAAATTTGATTTTAGTTGTATAAAAATTGGCTCATTTGTTAAATTTTTCGTTTCCAATTCTAATTGGATTAATTTTAAAGCAATTTCAACCCTTCACTGAGCATTTAGGAAGATAATGAGACAAACACATACACTAAAACTTTTGGGTAAAAAAATAGGTATGACAACTGTTTTTGATGAAAATGGTTCGTCAATACCCTGCACTGTTATTTCAATGGAACCCAACGTTGTTACACAGATTAAAACAAAAGAAACAGACGGCTATTGCGCGCTCCAATTGAGCTATGATCGTGTGAAAGGAAAGAATGTTAAGAAGATTGAAAGCAAGGTCAAAAAAGGCCCTTTTGGTCATTTTAAAAAGGCAAACGTAGAAGCGAGAAAGCATCTTAAAGAAAGCCGAATTCAAGACGTTCAAAGTTATCAATTGGGTCAAGAGTTAGATGTAACTGTTTTTGAAAAAGGCAAGTGTATCGACGTGCAATCTGTTTCAAAAGGTAAAGGATATCAAGGGGTTATGAAGAAGTATGGCTTCAGTGGTGGTCCTGCCGCTCACGGTTCAGGTTTTCATAGACATGCTGGTTCTACAGGAATGAGATCAACGCCGGGTCGTTGCTTTAAAGGCGGACCTCGTGCATCTAGAATGGGTGGAGAAACTGTTACTGTACAAGCTTTGTCTGTGATCTCTGTGAATAAAGAAAAAAATCTAATTGTTGTTAAAGGCTCTGTCCCTGGAACTAAGGGATCGCTTGTGACGCTCAATAAATCGATTAAAAAGGCTTAAAATTGGTTAACTCATGGTAAAACTATCAAAATTCAATCTAGAAGCAAAAAAGTTAAAAGACATTGAAGTCGATGAAACAAAGCTAACGGATCAAGTAAGTCAGCAAATGATTAAAGATTACATCGTAGCCCTTAATCATAATCAGCGTCAGTGGTCAGCAAGTACGCAAGGTAGAAGTGAAGTGAATCACTCTAATAAAAAGCCTCATCGTCAAAAGGGAACTGGTAATGCTCGTCAAGGAACGTTAGCAGCTCCTCAATATAAAGGTGGGGGAGTCGTTTTTGGACCGAAGCCTAAATTTGACCAAGCTGTTAGAATTAATAGAAAAGAAAAGCAAGCTGTTATCAGATACTTAATTAGTGAGTTAATTCGCAAAGAAGAGTGTATCGTTTTAAGTGATACGGATATGGCAAAGCCTCAAACAAAGTTAATGTCACACTTTCTCAAAGAGTGTAAAGTTTCAGCTAGAGTCTTGTTTATTGGAGAGAGAGCCGATCGCTCTATTAATGATCTTTCAGAAAAGAAAGAAGAATTTTCAAAGAGAAAGCACTTTAATTTGCAATTAAGTATTCGCAATCTGCCTAAAACAGAATTCAGCTTTTTAGACTCTGTGAATGGTTATCAGTTATTGAATGCTAAAAAAATAGTTCTTACCGAAGCTGGATTAAAACAATTTCTGGAGCAAAGCAAATAATGAGTAAATATTTAGGTGAAAAAAATCCTTATCAAATTATAAAATCTCGCCACATTACTGAAAAAACAATGATGTTACAAGAACTTCATAAAAATGAAAGTAACGCTTGTGTGAAAAAATGCCAAACTCCGAAATATGTGTTTTTAGTTAGCAAGAAGGCAACAAAACCTCAAATCGCAGCAGCTATAGAGCAGATTTATGCGGATAAAAAAGTAAAAGTGGTTGGGGTTAATACAATTACAATAAAGCCCAAGGCTAAGCGCATTCGCGGAAAATTTAAATATGGAAAAACAGCTGCAATTAAAAAAGCAATTGTTTCGCTGGAAGCCGGCGACATTATAGAATAGAGGAAAAAATATGCCTAAAACGTTTAGACCTGTTACACCTGGACAAAGAAATCTAGTTCTACCAAGTAATGAAGAGTTAACAAAAAGAGACCCTTCAAAAAAAGCTTTAGTAAAACCAACTAAAAGCCTTCTTTCTCCTAAGCGAAGAATGAGTGGTAGAAATAATAATGGACATATTTGTTGTCGACATAAAGGTGGCGGCCATAAAAAACATTATAGAATAGTTGATTTTAAAAGAGATAAAGAAAACATCCCAGCAAAAGTTGCCTCTATCGAATATGATCCAAATAGATCAACTCATATTGCTTTACTGAATTATGTAGATGGTGAAAAGAGATATATTTTAGCACCACAAGGTCTCGAAGTTGGCGCTACAGTTGCCACACAAACAGATGCTCCTTTTAATGTGGGATGTTGCCTTAAGCTTAAAGATATGCCACTAGGCACAGTTGTTCATAATATTGAAATGTATCCTGGTAAAGGTGGGCAGCTAGTTCGATCTGCTGGATCTTCTGCACAATTGATGGCAACAACAACGGACTATGCAACTTTAAAAATGCCTTCAGGTGAAGTAAGAATGGTTCCTGTCAATTGTAAAGCAACGATTGGAAGCCTTTCAAATGCGGAACACTCTTTAAGAGTAGAAGGAAAAGCTGGAAGAAAGCGATGGAAAGGAATACGTCCTACAGTTCGTGGAACTGCAATGAACCCTGTTGATCACCCACACGGTGGTGGTGAAGGGAAGCAAAACGGTTATATTCCTAGATCTCCTTGGGGAGTTCAATCTAAAGGATATAAGACACGTGGTAAGAGAAAATCTTTAAAGCTAATTGTCAAAGATCGTAGGAAAAAATAAGGATAAATAAAGTAATGGCAAGATCAATAAAAAAAGGTCCTTTTGTTGATCATCATTTGTTTAAAAAAATTAAAGAACAAAATGCTGCTTCAGCGAAAAAAGCAATTAAAACTTGGTCAAGACGCTCAATGATTATACCTGAAATGGTCGGGCATACTTTTGAAGTGCATAATGGTAAAAAGTTTTTAGCAGTATTTGTATCTGAGAATATGGTTGGACATCGCTTAGGTGAATTTTCTCCAACGCGTGTGTTTAAAGGACACCAAAAAAAATAAGTAAAAGAGAGTGAAAATGCAACAAGCAAGAGCAGTAACAAAATACTTAAGAATAAGCCCTCAGAAAGCTAGGCTTATAGCAGATGTGATTCGTGGAATGCCAGTCATTGAAGCGAAAGCTCAATTAGAATTTAGTGGTTTGAAAGCTGGAAGAATGTTTAAAAAAACTTTGGATAGTGCTGTTGCTAACATGGAAATGCAACACGAAGTAAAACGTGAAGAATTGAAGATTGTTGAAGTAAAAGTAGATGAAGGTCCAAGGCTTAAAAGAGCTAAAGCAAGAAATAAAGGCGGTCGCTCTCCGATTTTAAAAAGAATGAGCCACTTTACGATTGTAGTAGGAACGAATAAGGAGTAACTAAATGGGTCAGAAAGTCTGTCCAATTGGATTTAGATTGGTTCGCAATAAAAAATGGCGTTCAGTTTGGTACGCGAATAAGCAAGAATATGGCAATCTTCTTATCGAAGATTTCAGAATTAGAGAGTTTCTAGGAAAAAAAAGTTCTTGTGAAGGTGCTTCTAAGTTTCAAATCAAACGAATGAGTGGAAAAGTTGAAGTTACAATTCATACAGCTAGACCAGGATTGGTAATTGGAAAAAAAGGTACAGAAATTGATGTACTGAAAAAAGAATTAAGCCAATTAACAGGTAAAGAAGTTTGGATTGAAATTGAAGAAATTAAAAGACCAGACTTAGATGCTAAGCTTGTCGCAGAAGGCATTGCAAAGCAAATTGAAAGACGAGTTGCTTATAGAAAGGTCTTAAAAAAAGCTATTCAGACTTCTAGAGAATCTGGATGCAATGGAATTAAAGTTCAAATCTCTGGGAGAATTGGCGGAGCAGAGATCGCTCGAACAGAGTGGTATAAAGAAGGTTGTATTCCATTACATACCTTAAAGGTGGATATTGATTATTCAACTGCAAGAGCTGAAACAACTTATGGGACAATTGGGATTAAAGTGTGGATTAATCGTGGAGAAGAAATTCTCATCGAGAAAACGGGAGCATCATAATGGCTTTACTACCTAAGAAAACAAAATTTAGAAAGCAACAAAAAGGAAATCTAACTGGAATAAGTAAAGGTGGTAATTTCGTTGATTTCGGAGACTTTGGAATCCAAGTCTTAGAAAGAGGGCAAATTACAAATACTCAGTTAGAAGCATGCAGAATTGCAATTAATAGATTTTTCCAAAGACGTGGAAAAGTGTGGATTAGAATATTTCCAGATAAACCTATTACAAAAAAGCCAGCTGAAGTTCGTATGGGTAAAGGTAAAGGATCTGTTGAAAAGTGGGTTGCTGTTGTAAGACCAGGAAGAATATTATTTGAAGTTGCTAACGTTTCAAAGGAAATTGCCCAGCAAGCACTCGGAAGAGCAGCTGCAAAGTTGGGAATTAAGACAAGATTCGTTGAAAGAGTTGAGCGAGTGTAAGTGAGGAATAATGGCTAAAAAACAAGAAAAAAAGATCGAAGAACAAACGAGTACTGAATTAAATCTCAGTTACAACGAACTTGCAAGAAAGCTGTATGAATTGAAAAATGAATACAGAATAAATAGAAAATTAGACAAACCTCATTTGTTAAGAAAATACCGTAAAGATATGGCTCGAGCGCTCACGGTTATTAACATGAAAAAAACAGAAAAAGAAGGATCATAAAGCATGCAAAATCAAGAAGAGATTAGCAGAGCTCCTAGAAGAGAAAGAATCGGAATCGTTTTATCTGATAAAATGGAAAAAACCGTTGTTGTAAAAGTAGAAAGGACATTTCCTCATCCAATTTATAAAAAAGTAGTTACTCGATCAACGAAATATTATGCTCATGACGAATCTAATGAAATTAAATCGGGTGATAAAGTTTTAATTAAAGAATGTAGACCTTACTCCAAAACAAAAAAATGGTTTGTTGCAAAAAAATTAGAAGGAAAGAACTAAAATGCTACAGCAAGAATCTGAATTAAAAGTTGCAGATAATACAGGTGCAAAACGGGTAAAGTGTTTTAAGGTACTTGGTGGATCTAGAAGAAGATATGCCAAAGTGGGTGATGTTATTATTTGTTCAGTTAAAGAAGCTCAACCTGGTGCAACCGCTAAAAAGGGAAGCGTGGTAAAAGCAGTCGTTGTCAGATCAAAACGTTATATTATTCGCAATGATGGATCAAAACTAAGATTTGATACTAATAGCTGCGTCATTATCGACGATAAAGGCAACCCAAAAGGGACACGTATATTTGGCCCAGTGGCTCGAGAAGTTCGAGAAAAAGGTTATTTAAAAATAAGTTCACTAGCTCCAGAAGTGATTTAAGAAGAGGTTGATTTATGAGTAAATGGATAAGATCAGGCGACAAGGTTTTTATTACAGCTGGTAATGATAAAGGGAAAACGGGTGAAGTTATTGCAAAAAGCGAAGATAGAATCTTGGTTAAAGGAATCAATGTTCGAAAAAAACATATGAAGCCTCAAGGCCAAAATAAAATGGGCCAGATTTTAGAAATTGAAAAGCCCATTCATATTTCAAATGTTAAACTTTATGTAGAAGATGATCCTAAAATTAAAGTGAAGTTAAGTGTTACAGAAAAAGGTAACAAAGAACTTGTATACCAAGTTGGCGGCAAATCAAAAGTTTATAGAAACATTTTAAAGCAGACGAAGTCTAAAAAGAAGTAGATAGAGAGTTATGACAACTTTACAAGAAACGTACAAAACCCAGATTGTTAAAAAGCTCCAAGAAAGATTTGGCTATAAGAACGTAATGCAAATCCCAAAAATGAAAAAAATCATTATTAATATGGGAATTGCAGAAGCTCTTAAAGATAAAAATGCAGTTCAAGATTGCATCAACGAGCTGACAATGATTTCTGGACAGAAACCAGTTATTACAAAATCAACAAAATCTATTTCAAACTTCAAATTGCGTGAAGGCCAGTCTGTTGGGCTTAAGGTAACAATGAGAGGAGAAAGGATGTATGATTTTATATACCGATTTGTCCATATCATTGCGCCAAGAATAAGAGACTTCAGAGGGTTTAAAACAAATTGCGATGGAAGAGGAAATTACTCTCTTGGTATTGATGACCAACAAATTTTCCCTGAAATTGATTTGGATAAAGTAAAGCGTACACAAGGTATGCATATTACATTTGTTACATCTGCAACAACTGATGCAGAATGTTTAGAATTATTAAAAGAATTGGGCATGCCCTTCAAAAAAAGTAAATAATTTGGGAATTAATTATGAGTGATCCGATTGCAGATTTGTTAACAAGAATAAGAAATGCTTCTCAAGCGCAAAAAAAATATACCATTGCACCTTATTCAAAGTTAAAAGAACAAATTTTAAATGTTTTACAAGAAAATGGTTTTATTGAGAGTTTCAAGCTTGCTAAAGATACTGAAGGAGCCAGAGCACATTTAAAAATAATGCTAAAATATGATGAAAGAAGAAATTCGATCATTAAAAATTTAGTTAGAAGTTCAAAGCCGGGTCAACGTAAGTATATAAAAGCTGCTAAGATACCTACTGTTTTAGGTGGAATTGGTGTGAGTATTGTATCTACATCCAAAGGAATTATGGATGGTGAAACTGCAAAGAAAAAAAATGTCGGTGGCGAGCTGATTTGCTTAGCTTGGTAAAGAATAGGAGAATCATTAGAGATGTCAAAAATCGGAAAGCAACAGATTACTTTACCAAAAGGTGTGGAATGCACTGTCAGTAATAAAGTAGTCACTGTTAAAGGGCCTAAAGGACAATTAGAGCTTGTACTAGAAAAAGATATTAAGATTATGCAAGAAAATGGAATACTTTCTCTTGTCATAGAAAATCCAGAAACATGCCCAACTATGTTTCAAGGTTTGTACAGAGCATTAATTAACAATATGGTTCTAGGTGTTACGACAGGCTTTAATAAAAAATTAGAGCTCAAAGGAGTCGGTTTTAGAGCTGCAGTACAGGGTAGCAACTTGAATTTACAACTTGGTTATTCACACCCAACTGGCAAAGTGATACCTAAGGGAATTGAAGTAAAAGTCGATAATAACGTTTTGATTACAATAAGTGGTATTGATAAGCAACTTGTAGGCCAATTTGCTGCAGAAGTTCACCATATGAGAAAACCTGAACCATACAAAGGCAAAGGTGTTCATTATCTTGGTCAATACCTTAGAAAAAAAGCGGGCAAGTCCGCTGCTAAAAAATAATTAGGATAAGAAGAGCTATATGGAAAGCAGTCAACAGCAAGCCGTCGAAAGAAAGAAAAAACGAGTGTTAAGAATACGGAAGCGTATTTTTGGAACAGCGGAAAGACCTAGAGTTTGTGTAACTAAAACAAATATACAATTGTATATTCAGCTTATTGACGATGTAGAAGGAAAAACCTTAGTGAGCATGAGTTCTTTAAGCAAAGAGTTGAAAAAGCCAAATTTAAAATCGGCTAATATCGAAAGTGCAAAAAAATTGGGTGAACATATTGCAGCTAAATGTTCTGAGTTAGGCATTAAACAAGCAGTTTTGGATCGTAGAGGCAATAAGTATCACGGGCAAATAGCATCTCTTGCTGATGCTCTGCGCGAGAACGGCATTCAAATATAAATAAAAGAAGAGCAGTATGAATTTTAAAAAAAGTGTAAAAAAATCAGTAGATGATTTTTCATCAGAGTTTGAAGAGAAGGTTCTTTTTATCAATCGATGTGCGAAAGTGCTCAAGGGAGGAAGAAAATTTAGTTTTTCAGCTCTCATTCTTGTCGGAGATGGGGAAGGTCACATTGGTTATGGCTTTGCTAAGGCAAATGAATTGTCAGATTCAATTCGTAAAGGTGCAGAATCTGCAAAGAGAAATGTTGTAACAATTAAAATGAAGGGAACTACAATCCCTCATGAAATCATTGCAAGATGGGATGGAGCAGTCATACTGCTTAAACCAGCTCCTCCAGGAACAGGTATTATTGCAGGTTCAAAAGTTCGAGCTGTTCTAGAATTAGCAGGAATTAAAGATGTCGTTGCAAAAAGCCTAGGATGTAACAACCCTATTAATCTAGTACACGCGACATTTAAAGCCCTTGAACAAATTAGAATGAAAGATGAGTGCTTACAAATGAGAGGAGTAGCATAAATGAAACTTAACACGCTATCTCAAAGATTAAAAAGAAAAAGAACTAGAGTTGGAAGAGGTCCAGGTAGTGGTTTAGGTAAGACTTCAGGACGTGGTGAAAAAGGAGCAGGCTCAAGGTCTGGCTACAAAAGAAGACATACTTACGAAGGTGGTGGTATGCGCTTTTTCATGAAACTTCCTACTAGAGGTTTTACAAATGCTGAGTTTCAAAAGAAGCTTGACTCTATCAACTTAAAGCAGATTGATGACGTTTTTAATGATGGTGATGTCGTCAATATTGAAACTTTAAAAGGAAAAGGTTTTATTTCAGGACCTACTTACGGAGTAAAACTCTTAGCTCACGGGGAACTTACTAAAAAAGTGACTATTGAGCTTGATGCATATTCCCAAGCTGCTATCGAAAAACTTGAAGCCGCAAAAATCGCATACAAAATAACAAAGTAAGTTTGGACTGGCAATGATTCAAGGATTTAAAAGGGTTTTTTCAATTCCCGACCTGAAAAAAAAGATTATTTTTACAGCAGTTTTAATAATTGTTGTTCGAATTGGGTCTTATATTCCTGTGCCTGGAATCGATGGAGAACTTGCAGTTAAGTATTTTAAATTTGTCACTAAAGGTGGACAAAATCTTTTTCAGATGATGGATATCTTTTCCGGTGGTGCTTTTGGCCAAATGACAGTCGTGGCCTTGAGCATTATGCCATACATCACAGCATCCATTGTAATTCAGTTATTAGTAGCATTGATTCCGAGCCTTCAACGAGATGTTAAAGAAAATTATGAAGCTGGAAAAAGAAAATTAGGTAAGTGGACTCGTTTACTTGCTTCAGGGTTATCAATATTTCAAGCTGCTACATTTGCAAGATATGCTCTGCAAATGAACCAATCTTATCCTGGAATTGTTGTTTATGAATTATACAAAATACAGGCATTTGGATTTCCTTGGTTATTTTACTTGATCGTTGTTTTAACTATGACAACTGGAACCTTATTTCTAATATGGATAGGGGAGCAGATAACTGAAAAAGGAATTGGTAATGGAATTAGTTTAATCATTGCGATTGGAATTGTCTCGCATATACCTAGCGCTATAGGGCTAATCATTAAGCACCTTAATCTGCAATCTCAGCAAGCTGGAAACATGAGTATTACATCGCTTATTATGCTGTCGATCGTGTTTGTGGCAGTCATTATGGCAACGGTTTTAATTATTCAAGGTCAACGCAAGATTTCTTTGCAATATGCACGAAGAATATCTAACCAAGTGAGTGAAGGGTCAGAAGAACCACATATTCCATTAAAGATTAATCATGCCGGTGTTATCCCTGTTATTTTTGCTTCAGCCATACTAATGGTGCCAGCAACCATTTTTCAAATGATAGGTTCTTCTTCAGCGGGATGGCTTTCTGCAGTGTCAAGAAACTTGTTCCCTGGATCAATTGTTTATACCAGTATTTATGTAGTGTTAATTTTGTTGTTTACGTTCTATTGGACCTCTATTCAATTTCATCCCGATCAGATTGCTTCCGACATGAAAAAGAATGGCGCATTCATACCTGGAATACGACAAGGAATGCCAACACAAAATTTTCTTGAAACAACAATGAATAGAATAACGTTTATTGGAGCTATTTTTTTAGCATTAGTTGCTGTTCTTCCGACGATTGTAAGCAAAATTTTAAACGTAGATATGACAATTAGCCACTTTTTTGGTGGTACATCCTTATTGATCCTTGTTGGGGTTATATTGGATACGATGCAACAGGTTGATTCTCAGCTCCTTACGAAGAAGTATGATGGACTGTTAAAAAGAAGTAGATCAAGAATAAGATAACAATTTTCACAAAAGTAAACTTGTGCTAGTATAGTTTAGCTTTTTTTAAATTAATAAAAGTATTGAAGATTTGGAGAAATAATGACACGCATTTTAGGTGTAGATATTCCTGATAATAAGAGACTGGAGATCAGTTTAACTTACATTTACGGAATTGGTAAAAAATTATCAAATGATATAATTGAAAAATTGAAATTAGATCCAAATATTCGAACACACAGATTAAAGTCCGAAGATGTTGCGAATATTACAACACTTATTCAAAAAGAGTATATTGTTGAAGGAGATTTAAGAAGAGAAGTACAAAATAATATTAAACGCCTTATTTCGATTAACTGTTATCGTGGAACAAGGCACAGACTTGGACTGCCAGTAAGAGGGCAAAGAACTCAAACTAACGCTAGAACGAGAAAGGGTAAAAAGAAAACTATTGCCGGAAAGAAAAAAGCGCCAGGCCCTAAATAATCAGATCTAAAAAGGAGTTAAGTTGTGGCTAAGCAACAACCAAAAGTTCAACAACAACAAAAGAAAAAAGTTAAAAAGAAAATTATTAAATCTGTTCCATCTGGAATAGCAAATGTAAAAGCAACGTTTAACAATACAATCGTGTCTATTTGCGATCCAATTGGCAACGTAATATCTTGGGCATCAGCTGGACGTGCAAATTTTACAGGTTCAAAGAAGTCCTCGGCTTTCGCGGCAACTGTAGCAGCTCAAAATGCTGCTAAATCGGCTATCTCTAGAGGGATGAAAGAAGTTGAAGTGAATTTAAAAGGACCTGGAGCTGGCAGAGAATCTGCTGTTAGAGGGTTACAAAGCGCCGGACTATTGATTACGATCATAAGAGACAAAACACCAGTACCACATAACGGTTGTCGTCCACGCAAAAGAAGAAGAGCATAAATTTAATTTAAAGATCTAAAGGAGATCCTTTCATGGCAGTCCTATATAATAAGTTCGAAATGCCTGAGAAAATAACAGTTGAAGAAGCTACCGATAATTATGGTAAGTTTATAACTGAACCATTCGAAAGAGGGTTTGGTCATACAATAGGAAACTCACTCAGAAGAATGCTTCTTACATCTATAGAATCACCTGCTATAGTATCTGTTGTTATTGAAGGCGTGCCACATGAATATATGGCCATTAATGGCATTTTGGAAGATATGACAACAATCATATTAAATATTAAAGGAATTAAGCTCCGCAGAGTTCCAACTGAAGAAAATGATGATAGAATTAGCAAACACCTTAAACTCGTTCATGAATTAGTTATTACAGAGAAAGATCTCAATGAGAATAACGGTGAGTATATTGTAAAAGTTAAAGATGTTATCAATACACAAATGTTTGAAATTGTGAACCCTGAGCATGAAATCTTTACAGCAACGCTACCTCTTAAAAAGAAGATCATATTTAGAGTTGCTCATGGAAGAGGTTATGTTTCATCTGAAAGACATGTAATTGATGATAAAGTAGCTGGCGAAATCGTTATCGATTCTATTTTCTCTCCGGTAAGACTAGTGAACTACTTTGTAGAAAATACTCGAGTGGGCCAAGATACCGATTATGATAAATTGATCTTAGAAATCACAACGGATGGCAGAATTTCTCCTAAAGAAGCGCTTTCATTCTCAGCTCAAATCGGAATTAAGCATTTAGAAGCTTTCTTAAATTTAGACACTTATGCTCTTAAATTTCAAGAAGAGTCACAATCTGAAGATTCAGACAGAGATGAAATTCTACAAAAGCTTGCGCTTAAGATTAATGAAATTGAACTTTCAGTACGTTCAACGAATTGCTTAAATTCAGCTCAAATTCAAACGATTGGTGAACTTGTAGTGAACCATGAATCTGAAATGCTGAAGTACAGAAATTTTGGTAAAAAATCACTTAATGAAATTAAAGATAAACTTAGTGAAATGGGATTATCTTTAGGAATGGATCTATCACGTTATGGAATTACGAAAGATAACGTGAAAGATATTGTTAGTAGTTATGAAAAAGAAGAAAAAATTGTTTAAGGTGAAATTGTGAGACATAGAAAAGATACATTTAAAATTGGAAGAGATTCTGCTCACAGAAGATGTTTAATTGCTAATATGCTTAAGGCTTTAGTTATTAATGAGAGAATTGAAACTACAGTAGCAAAAGCAAAATAGCTAAGAAGACATGCAGATAAACTGATTACTATCGCTAAATTGCAAAGTCTAGCGGCTAGACGTAATGCTATTGCTAAGTTGATGATTCATTTTAATCCATTAACAACTAAAGAACAGAGAGCGGCTAAAGAAGGAAAAACTTTTGCTTATAATGATGACAGACAAGTTATTTCAAAATTGTTTGATCAACTAGCAACAAGATTTACTGCTCGTAATGGTGGGTATACAAGAATTCTAAAGCTCGGAAATAGAGTGGGTGACAATGCTCCATTGTGCCTAATCGAATATCTACCTGAATAATTTAAACCATTCTTAAAAGACTAGTTTTATAAGTTATACTTAAAGCTAGTCTTTTTGCTATAACAAACTAATCTACAAGAAACTATACTAGATACAAGTTGCCAATTTTTGCTGCTTGCCAACCTGAACTTGTGTGATTAGCGCTTTGATAATTAATCTTATAAATATTTTTTGTTTTGAGATATGAAATGTGGACCTTATCTCCTACATGCGGGTTTGGAGAGTTGATTTGATGTAAGGGTACGTGTATTTCATTTCCATTTTTGCAAAAAAGGATCATTTCTGATTCTTGGCAATCCCAAGCATTGTGATAATATACAATACGTTTAATGTGGGTATTGACTTCGAGACCTTTATTAGGTGCATCAGACTTTGTTGCTTTTAAAGTATTAGCCAAATGCTCTGTCTGGGGAGTAAGGTAATTGAATAAAGTTGATGTAATAGACATCTATAATCCTCTGGCTCGTGGAGTTTTGATGATAGTTGCATTCTTTAGGGCCGGAATGCTGTCTTTAAGAGCTTCCACTCTCTCAGGTAAGCCTTGCTCTTGCTGCTCGCCAATGCTGTTTAGAATGGGATCTAAAGCTTTTAATTTTTTGTTCATATAATCATTAAATGAGTCTTCTAGGCAAAATTGATGGTAAGCTAAATCTGCCCCTGTATAGCCTATACCTAATCCTAAAATCAGTGGATTGTTGGACATAAATTTTATAATTTTAGGTATCTTAACAAGGACTGTTAGTGGAAAGGTCAGTCGGAAGGTACCTATTTGCATACAAACATTAAAAAATTTGTTTATTTTTGAGAGAAGGGGATTTCCTGCTATGAATTCTCCTAAATAGGCTGGATAGAAAGCATAAGGTGGTCGTGTTGTTCCTACTAATGCAGCGTTAGCAAAAAGATTTCCCACTGCCCAGGTTAATCCTAGACGCCATGTTACGGATTCTATTTGAGGAACTGCTTCCCAAGCTTTTTGGTATAATTCGGTGTTACTGACAGATTCATGCAATTGGCTGAGTTGATGCCAAACATTATTTAAAAGGTCTGTAGGTAAATTTAAAGCTGTTTCAAGCCCAGCACAAAATGAACCCGCTGGAAATCTTTCCAAAGGACAATATTGAAGAGCCGTAGAATTCGTCATTTTTATTCTCCTAGTAATTCGGAATAACGCCTATTTTAGCTTTTGAGTATTAAGAGATCATTAAGGTTCTTTTTATTAGTGTATGTCTATGTTAATGTATTATTAATAAGTAACTTATGGAAGTAAAAAACTGGGATTAAATGGCTACAATAAAAGGTTTGAATCAAAAATTCTTTGAGCCCATAATACTTCAGTTTTATAAGAAAAATTTTAAAAATGACTAAAGAGACCCTTCTAAAAGTAAAAGATTTAAGTAGATTTGACATTCAGGCTAAGCGGTTTCTTGTCTCTAAGATTAACTTAGAGGTGATAAGCGGGGAACGAATTGCTCTTGTAGGGCCCTCTGGATCTGGGAAAACGACGCTGGGAAGGCTTATAAAGGGCTACAGTGACTTTACAGAGGGGACTATTGAATACTGTGGGCTTTCAAAAAGCTCGAAGGATTTGCTACAGGATAAATCAATCCAGCTCGTCTTCCAAAATCCCTATGAGTCATTTACCCCTCATAAACGGGTTCTTGATCTCTTACAAGAGTATTTAATCAAATACCAGAAATCCTCCTTAGCGAAGGCTAATGACTATATAAACTACTACTGTAAGTATTTAAATATATACCCATCCCAATTAAAGACCCTTCCCCATCAACTTAGCGGAGGAGAATTGCAACGTATCGCATTACTGAGAGCTTTGCTTGCTAAGCCAAAGCTTTTAATTTGTGATGAAATTCTTTCTGCTTTAGATTACCCGCTGCGAGCGGAAATACTCCAACTTCTTTTAGATTACCAAAAAAAAACAGACTTGAGCATTCTTTTTATTACTCATGATCTCACTGCTGTTGCTAATTCTTTTAATAAATTAATTGTGCTTGCTGAAGGAAAAGTTGTTGAGACGGGCAATGCTAAAGAAATAATTTCAGAGAAGAAGAGTCCTTTTATTCAAAAGTCGTTTGAAGCATTAGCGTGGTTATCAAAATAAAAAACCCCTAAAACTTAATAAGTTTTAAGGGTTTTCTTGAACTAGGTCTGAGTTATTTATTCTTGCTTAACATCTAAAACGTAATAGGCAGGAAATGCAAAATTATGATTTTCTCTTTCTGTAACTTTAAGAGATACATTCTTGTCTATAAAATCACTTAAGTTGATATGTGTGCTATATAGATAGCCTACAGTTTGACCATCTTTAGTTAAAAGATGTGAGCCTGGTTTGCTCTTAACAACTGTGCTAAATGGCTCTATAAGGCCGCTCAACGTTTTAGCATCCAAAAACTCTGCTTGGTAAAAGTCTTGCAAAGTTGCATCATTTTTTTCATTTCTAAAAGCCCAGCTTTGAAATTTTGCATACTCAATCGGTTGCCAAATTTTCATCTTATCAGTAGCACCTTGGTTATCTAGAATATTAGCAAAGGGGCTATCCATAGAAAGTTTAGCTTCTGAACTAATATCTGGGGTCTTAAGGTGAGTTAATTTAGCGTTTAATGATTTTACTTCTAGAGCTGCTCTGCCGGCTTTATTTTCTAAAAATTCAATCTTCCTATCGCAATATTCTTTCTGAAGACTTTGAATAGCTTGTTTAGCTTGCAGATGAATATCATCAAGGTCACTGTAATCTTTTAAAACACGTTCATAATTACGAGTAATGCGATCTAAGTCCACTTCTTGAAACGATTTTCTAAATTCAGCTTGGCTAATTAGAGTAGCTGTTGCTAGTAATTGAGTCGCTTCATTGACTCTCTCACTATATTTTTCAGCATATTCAAGAGGGCCAACTTTTTCTACATAATCTTTTGCCACCCAGAGATGAACATTTTTAGGAACTTCAATTTGATACCATTTTCCTTTGGATCCATTGGGATCAATATTCACCTTTTCTCCCGCATTCAATTGAGCAAGAACAGGAGCATCTAAGCTTGCAGCTGTGCGAATATTAACCTTTTCTCCTTCAACATGATTGTCTAATACATGTGTTCGAAAGATATAAGCTTTGACATCTTTTTTAGGAGTTACGCCGTAATATTCATTGTTTTCAGCAACAACAGCGTAAATTTCTCCCCTTTCAAGTTCTCGAATGATTTGCCCTTCTAGATTAGGTGAAAGCCTTAAGCGAACTTTATTGCCAATAATTTTGCCTGTAAATGGAGCAAATGTTTGTTGCTTTTCTAAAGTTTGTGGAGCTTTAGCCCATAATGCATGTGAAAAGGTAATTGAAAGTGAAATTGTAAGAAACAGAAGACGTTTCATAACTTGAAAACTCCTAAAAGTCTAAAATGTTGTTATTAGCACTCAATTTATGACTATTGGAATTTTTTCACAATGATATTTTTAAGTGTTTAAAACGGCTTTAATATGTTCACAATTTTTTTCACCACAAGTGCAGCCGATAGGGTTACCTAGAAAGACATTGTAATGTTCATCATTTTCTAATGGATTAGAAACAGTGTATAAATTGTCTCCTGATTGGACGACATCCCACGTTCTAAATTTTAAATCTTCATCAGAAACTTCTTCTTCAATTTCACGCTCTTTTAAAGGAACTTCACCGGTGATGGCTCTGGAAATTTGGCAATGAACACAGTTGCAATGAGGTTCTGCTTTTAAAGCATTGTTCAATGTTTGATCACTATCCATAATTTTGGCAACAGCAGAAATCTTTTCCAAAACTTCTTTGGGAAGATCTGGAGCGTTTGCTTGTTCAGGATTGTGCTGCATAGCAGCTCCTAATCCTTCTAGTGTGCCACCAAAACGCATTGGAAAACCAAGGTTAATTACATTGTCCATGTTAAAAAGTTGTGATGTCGCCTCATTAGATTGTTTTTGCTTAGCTTTTGAACTAATAAACTCTGAATGAGTTTGGAAAATTTTAGTCAGAATATCTGGACTTAGATTTGGAATATGAATGCTTGTTCCATTATTTAAAGAAATGACAAGAGCAACGCCGCTAACATGTAATGAAGCAATGCTCTCCCAGGTTGTCGATATATAAGGGGGTAGGCTCAAAATTTTTTCATTGATTACAAAGTGCATTTTTGACCTCCTTGGACTTAGAGTTTGCTCTACTTAAACTAGAACATATTCTAATATTAATTTGATTTTATTATAAAGGATTTTAAAATTAGTTTCAATATTTTTAGCAGACAGCCAGCTTGATTGCAACTTATCTTGGTAAGTCGCTCTTTTTTAGGTGTTTACAAAAACACAAAGGAGTTTGTTTTTTCTTGGCAGGAATCTCAAGATATCTTAAGTTGCGCATTTAGACTTTGGTAAAAAAGGATAGGGGATGAGTCGAAGAACTTTTGTATTAGATACTAATGTATTATTATATGATCCAAAAGCCTTAGAAGGCTTTGAAAATTGTGACTTGATAGTGCCGCTAGCAGTGATAGAAGAGCTAGATAATATGAAAAGACTGCCTAATGATTTGGGAAGAAATGCAAGGCTAGTTATGAGAGCCTTTGATAAAATCAAAAAAAGATATAATCAATTAGACCTTGTTGCCAATGGCTCGGTCATTATGAGTGAAGAAAGGGCCTATTCCAATCATTCATCTGATTTAGTATCCGGAGTACACCTTGAGAATGGTTCAACCTTAAAGATTTACTCAAAATATAAAAATGATCTTCATACAGAGTTAAACTTTGATAAAGCTTTGGCCAAGAATCAAATTTTGCAAGCCGCTCACATGCTCTCCAAAGAGCACCCTTCATTGACGCTCTTATCTAAAGACTTTGCGGTTAGGCTTAAAGCTCAAATGATAGGTCTCAATGCGCAAGATTACAAAAATACCTCTATTTCCCATAAAAACCTTTATACGGGAATTAAGAGTTTAGATGTGTCTAAAAAAGAGATAGATCTTTTTCTTAAAAATGGAGTCATGGACTATGAAGATCCGCACTTGTCTACGAATGAGTACTGCATTTTAAATGCCAATGACCACACTCAAATTGTGGGTCGCTATGATAGCCAGCAAAAAAGATTATTAGCACTTAAAGCGTTACCTCAAGATTTATGGGGAATTAAACCTCGTAATATGCAACAAAGATGTGCTTTAGATCTTTTACTTAAAGATGACATAAAATTAGTCACTTTAGTAGGTCAAGCAGGAACCGGTAAAACTTTACTTGCTTTGGCTTGCGCTCTTAAAAAAGTGTTTGATGATGCTCAATATTCCAAAATACTGGTCAGTCGTCCAATTATGCCACTCGGAAAAGATATAGGATATTTACCGGGGACCAAGGAAGAGAAACTCTATCATTGGATGCAACCTATCTATGATAACTTAGAGTATCTTTGCCATTCATCTGGAGATGAAGAGGGCACTCAAGAAAGTCTAAGATGGATTAAAGAAAGCCAAAGGCTAGAACTAGAGGCTGTGACCTATATCAGAGGAAGAACTCTCCCTAATATGTTTATTATTATTGATGAGGCCCAAAACTTAACGCCTCATGAGATTAAAACGGTTATTTCAAGAGCTGGAGAAGGGACCAAAGTCATTTTAGCAGGGGACCCCACTCAGATAGACAATCCTTATTTAGATGAGGATACCAATGGATTAACTTTTGCAATCTCTAAATTTTGCAATAATAAGATTTTTGGACATATGACTTTTGAAGTTACTGAGCGCTCAGAATTGTCTTCGTTGGCTGCAACGGTGCTTTAAAAGAGCAGTTGTAGACAAAAGCCGGAGGCAAGTTAAGAAAGGCAAAGCTTTTTAAGACATGGTTAAACCGTGTCTTAAAGAACTGGTCAAGCTTCATTGTGTATTGAAACTGAACAAAACGGCCCCCTGGGGAGAGAACAGTCTCAACCTCATTAAAAATTTCTTTGATTTCTGATTTTTGAAAGTTAGCAAGAGGAAGCCCTGAAATCACATAGTCTACGGGCTGTCCTTCAAGGCAAGATTTAAAATTTAAAGCAGAGGCTTGATAGAGTTTAAAGCGCTGATCTGGACTAAATCTTTCGAGGCTTTTACAAAATTGAGGGTTAATTTCGATGCAAGAAAGCCTAGACTTGGGGTGCATCTTGGAAAGTATTATCGAGGTCATACTGCCTGTGCCCGGCCCGAGCTCTACAATATGGACGGGGTTAGAGAAATCAATTCCTTGAAGCATCTTCTTAGTGAGTCCTTTTGAGCTAGGGCAGACAGCCCCTGTATGCTTAAAATCTTTAAAAAACTGCTTTAGGAAAAAGGACCTGTTCATTATCATTCTTCTTGATGGATTTTCAAAATGGGAATAATAGTTCTTTTAGTAATAAAAGACTAATTAAAGTAAAATTTTGTCAAAAAAGTCCTTTTTTGTTATAATTTTTATCGGGGGTGTACAGGTTTCGACTAGGGTTCGAAGCACCGATTGCATGCGGAGGACGTCAGTTGGCCTCCTAAATCATCTGGCAAAAACATAATTGCTAACAAGCAAAGAAAGTCAAAAGTTGTAGCAGGTGACTTCGGTTATTCTGATGCAGCTCTTGAAATGGCTGCCTAAACCTAACCGTTTAGAAAGCTCGATAACCTAACGCTGGACCGAGGGTTTTAGAATTATCGTCAGTTTACTTGGTATGGGATTTTGAGTTTTGTTTTTTATAGAAATTTCCGAGACTCAAAAAAGCCGATTTACTTCTGATGGGGCATCTCACATTGGAGTAAGTTGTAAAATTGAGATGATAAGCATGTAGATATCGATGTGGAGTACGCTTAGGACGAGAGTTCGATTCTCTCCACCTCCAATTGGTTGGATGATCTTTACAATCCAACATCGTTAAGAATGGTTCTTGCTCTGAAACTGAGAGGTTTAAGCCTCTCAGTTGCAAGTTCTGAAATACTAAATTCAAAAGTTGTCGTTTTTCACCCACTTCAGAACTCTCAAAGATTTCTCGAGCGCGAGTTGCTAAATTCAAGACCATGTTCGCCGTTACATAAAAATTTTGCATGAGCTTAGACAGAATCACCTAAAATCAAGAAAATCAGCGCTTGACTAACGCGATGCCCTTCCCTTAATGGGTTTCGCGAACTGAACGTCCTGAGTTGATCCATTCCTGAATTCCTTCGTCGTATTTCAAGATATTTGAATAGCCAAGTTCGGAAAGGTGTCTTGCAAGATTATTGCTCGCAGGACATTGGATATTGCTACAATAGACTACAACTAATGAGTTCTTGGTTGGGATAAGTTTTCCTGCCTGCTTTACTGTTGCTTTATCAGACAACGCTTGAGCAGTTGCAATCCGTTTCCCATCGTCCCATTTACCACTGCGTGCATCTAGAATAACAAGAGGAGCTCCAGATGAAATCAGCGATTTTATATATCCAAAGCAAAAAGACGTAACAGCCTAAAAACTAGCTTGCTATGAACGAGATTAATGGGGGTTAGTAGACTGTGACTAGTGAAATGAGCTTCCAGAAAATAGGATCAGGGATCGAGAGAGAGCAAGATGGCTTGTTATGCTAAAGCAGATCGATGTCTTGCACAAGCAGTGAGTGCAGCTAGAAGTTCTGCAATTTTTTGACGAGTTTTAGGGTCGGTCAGGCTTCCTTTAGCATCGAACCTATCTTGTGCGGAACCAACCATCACCTCAGTAGGAATTTTATCCCAGTCAAAAGTTCTGAATGCGTCTCTCCACCTCCAACTGGTTGGATGATCTTCAAAATTCATTGCCTAAATCGCAACATCGACCTATGATTAATAGCTAGTGGTCATTGCAGTTCGAAGACAAAATCTTATTCGAGCTGAAAAATCAATCAATCCATGTTGCTTTGTTTTTTGTTAGGCAGAGGGGTTTCGATATCTATGGAACAGTATGATGATGTGTGGAAAAACGATAGCGTTGATGGGCATTTCAAGGCTGATATCCCTCAAAAAATGCTGGAGTTTTTTAAGCAGGAGAATGTCCAAACTGTCCTTGATCTTGGGTCTGGCGATGGAACTGTTGCTGTTGCTTTGGCAAAACAAGGGAAGATTGTGCATGCACTGGAAATCTCCAATGAGGGCATTGAAAAGACAAAAGCAAAAGCACAAAAAGCTCAGGTATCTCTTAACGTCCTTGAACAGGATATGTACCAGTCATTGCCATTTAAGGACGGGTCATTGGATGCAGCCATTGCATTTCAATCATTGAATCACAATACCTTGCCGAAGATAGAGGAGCTTTTTGTTGAGATCACGCGGATCTTGAAGCATGGGGGCTTGTTTATTGTGAAGACTGCAAACTTTAATTCACTTGATCTCAAAGATCTTGGAGACGGCTTGTATGAGGACTCACATGGCGGCATTTGCTGTACCCTACGATTCTATGATAAGCAGACCTATGTGCCTCAAAATGGCCCTGAAAAAGGATTAACACACTACGCTTTTCTGCCAGAGCAATTGACAGAGAAAATAGAAGCGTTGGGATATACCCAGATTTATGCTGAAATACTAAAGTGGCATATCTTGGCAATGTTCAAAAAGAATTAGCTGAATATACACATTTGCTCGAAGTGATTGCTTTTACAAGCACTCACTTGCTACTCAAAAGTTCTGAATGGCTCTTTTCTTCCATTGAGATATAAAAAATGAAACAATAGCTATCTCTTTTTTTCATGAACTTCAAATTCTTCCACTCGCTTCACCTGTTGAACATTCCAGGCATCGTTTCCGAAAGGAGTTTTAAACCAAGCATCCAGGATTTCTTTCAGTGTTCCAGGGGAGATCAAACGTAAACTGAGGGCCAGCACATTGGCATGATTATAAGTTCTTGCCCCTTTTGCCGTTTCGGCATCAAAACAGAGAGCTGCGCGTATGCCCTTGACTTTGTTTGCAATGATGGAACAACCAGTTCCTGTCCAACAAAGGATAATTGCTTCGTCAGCAGTTTTGTTTCTAACTTCTTCTACAGCTTGAACAGTTACTTTTGGCCAATCAACAGCCTGATCTTTTGCATTTCGAGGCCCAAAGTAATGAACTTCATGATTTCTTTTTTGAATATCTTCAATAAGTACGTCAATAATAGGGTAATATTCATCAGAGCTAATGGCAATTTTCATGAGGATTCCTCTTTCTTATTCAGGTCTTGTATTTAGAAAAAAGAATAGCTAGCAGTGAGATCTTTTTCCATTTGAGAGTTTCAAATGCCTCTCTTTCCACTCCTTCAATTGTTCTGGCGTGATGCCTAGACCAGCCAACCTGCTTTCATCCATCTGGTCTAAGTCTTCTAGGACATCTTCCACAAAGTCTGCCCGTGCTGTTGTTGGAATCTGCTCATTTGCCTCTGTATCTACAAACTTTTTTATTTCCTCTCCGATTAATCTTTGTAAGATTACGTTCCTAACCACTATTTTTCTTTCTTGTCGATACCGCACGCGTACCTCATCAAAGCCCATTGCTTTAACTGTCGAATCATAGGCTGCGCAGGTACGTAGATAGGAATAAACATATAGGTCTACCAGCGGCTTCACGTTTTGAAGTTCATAGATTGCAATCATTGCTGACATATAGTCTTCGACTCTGACATCACTAAATGCGAGCGGCACAAGGTTTCCTCGAATCAACGATATGTTAGCTGATAGCCGAGCAGTTCGTTTGTTCACGTCTGCAAAGGCTTGCAAATAACTAATATGAATCAATAGAAAAATACTCTGTTCGTAAGGGTCTCTAATTTGCATTGCCTTATGAGCAATCTTCTCCAGTTGCTGCTCTAATCTTTTTGGATCTTCAAATGGGATATAGGTTGACCCTCCAACGCGAACGCCATGCCTTCGTACCTTGCCCGCTTCCGTTGACTGCACAAGTCCATCAGATAGCAAAAAGTGTAGTGTACATATGACATTACGATTAACTTCGATTTTTGGTGCATTATCAACAAGATAACGAATAGCTTCCTTGTGATTTAAAATCATCGCCTTCTCTTCATCGAGCTTTCCTTCGGCAGTATCGCCATGAAGCAGCAAACGTTCAGTATCTAACAAGGAATAGGTATTTCCCTCTAAGCGCGAGGAGTTATATGACAGATCAATGATCAGCCTATTAAAAATTTGATGAGCGTAAGTGCCTGCTGGATCTTTGGCATTAGATCGCTCCCCTGATGCTTGCAACTGCCGTCGCAACACCTCTGATAAATAGTAGCTAGAATTAGGCTGATAGCTATCAAACCAATCGTCAGCATAGGCAACAGGTTGTCGCTCAAACAAGGGCCTCTTCACGAACTCAATAACTTTCAGACTTGCCGAACTAAAACAACTGCTTATTTCGTCTTTAGCCTCTTCCGATCGACCTACTACAATATATTTAGTTCCGCGCTTTTGACCTATTTTCTTAACAGCTCCCTCTCTAACTAGAAGCTGCAACCATCTCCTGACTAATCTTTCCTTAAAATCTTCTCCCAATCTATTCATCAGCTCTGGCAGACCGATCGGTTCGAATTCCAAACCTAGTGCCCTCAATACAATCATTTTATTGTCACGTAAGCTCATTACGGCCACCTTTGTCTTATACGGCCATTTTAACTGAAATACGGCCATTTTTTCAAGTTATTTGGCCTTATTTAAAGAAGAATGGCCGTATTTGAAAAAATACGGCCATTCTTTGCTTAGTGTATTCCAATCAAAAGTTTCAAATGCTTCTCTCCTCTTCCAATTATTCGAAGGCTTTGCTTTCATGAATGAGGGCGGAGATTATGAAAATACAGAGCTGCACTCTCAGATTCTTGAACCGCAACTTTAACTCTAGCAAACATCTCTCTTTCAAATTTCTCAATCGAGCTTGGCCAATCTATAGGCTTTAGAGAAGAAGCTAGTAAAGTTGATAATAATCTGGCGTCTTCAAATACATTATTTCCACCTAGCCCTCGGTCTGGAGGCATGGCATGGGCTGAATCGCCAACAAGAGTCACCCTACCTGAAGGAACTATAGGAAATAGGTTAGAGTCAGGAAATTGAGTCGTGCGTAAAAGCCAAGGGGCCATTATTGCTTCTGCTGGAGTATCGTAGACTAGCTTTTTCAAATTCTCATGCCAAGGTTCATTTTTCATCAACTGCTTACAATGATCTAATATTCGCTTACGACATTCTAATCCTTGATCAAACCGATACCAAGGAGCATTGCGATCTCCTATGTCTTCTACAAATACCCAGTAAATGGTAGGACTTCTATCTGCTCGTTCTGAAAAACATACACCGATGGAATGCGAATTAGGTCCCACAAAACGAACCATTCCCGTTTTATTTAATGGAAGCAGCGCGTCCCATTCTGGGGTGCGGTCAATCTGTCCGCCCAAAATAGCGCGATTATGATCAATTACTTTTGGAATCGATCCAAGACGATTTCCGTACACT
>JAULBU010018467.1:0-20206 GCA_032358235.1 Odonthalia washingtoniensis | reverse complement strand
AGTCCCATTGGCAGTATTTGTGGAATAGAAAATTGTTGAGACTATATTGATTTGGGTTTCGGTTTTGATGTATTAATCGCCGTCCTTAGCTTCACAATTTTACCAGTTTCGGTATCAACTGGGACATTTACCGGTGCTTCTGGATACCCTAAATTAGCTATTGCTATTCTAAATCCTGAACGAGACCTCTATCCGTCGACAAATATTGGTTAATCATCTATGCACTGTAGCTCGATATAGACAATGTTACCATTTCCATTTCCATTACCTTGTAATTATTTCATGTATTGCCCATCTTTTTCTTTTTTGTCGATATGTTCTCCATAGATTTCTGGTCCACCACTTTTTACTAATTTTATCTTTTTTATTTTCCCCTTCTCTATGTTGATAAATGTCATCAAAATTCTTTGTATTTATCACTTTCGCACCCATTTTCATGAAATTGTTAAAATCACTTTAGGAATTCGTCCATTTTCATCACAAGAGGCAGTAGGTGAAAATGATACATTCACTTTATCAACATCAACATCTTAATGACATGGTTATGACCTTGATGTGATTGGTGCTACTGTCCATGTTTATGTTTGTGTTCATGTTGGCGGAAACGCATATCATGTTCAAACCAGTAAAATGACCCCAAAATTATAATTCGTTCAATTAATTCCAACCTTGTTTGCTTGAAAATATTATTGTTGGTTTCAACGCTAAATACAAACAATAATTAATAATTAATCAATGTTATAAATACCCAACATATAATAAAAGAGTTAATATTGATGTAATTTGAATTTGAAGCGGAAAGGAAACTTACTAAGAATTTCTATGCCAATAATAATTAATTTTCGCCCTTAACTTCTCCCCATTATTCTATCCATACATATACAACCGTAGAGGCAGAAAATCTACTCCGTACTTTCTTTATATTTTGTATGTTTATTTTGATATACTTATTGTATTAGATAAACTTCGGGTTTCAGGAATATATTCCGAAGGTAGCGTACAAAGGTGTATTCTCATTTGAAAATGTTAAGTTGAACAATATTATTTCGGTTTTTGAAGTATGTTAATAAACTTTTGAATTTCATGTCCCTATTGTTGTTGTTTAGTTAATTGTGTTGCCATTGGTACAGTTGTTTTAGTACTTTGTTTGCGGAAAATATTGTCATCCAGAAAGATAACTATCTTTCTGGATGACACTGTTTACGTACCAGTTGTGCAAGGGGTTGATGGTGCTGCAGTCATAAGTCGCGCAGGCACAATCACCGATGGAGAATTTTTTAAAATTGTTTGATACAAGTGTTAATGTTTTAGAAAAATATTATAATTACATTTTAATGTTTGTAACATTAAAATAGTTGAGAATCAAGTTTAGAATCGATTGGATTGGCGTATAACATGTTCATTCAATCAAGTGTTTATTACAATACCGTTTCTTTACCTTGCCATCATTTGCATGCACTTGAACAAGGGTTAGTGGAATCATTACAACAGCATTACAAAAAAACAAATTGTGATGGGTTAGTTTTTTGTTTAATCTTATATAATAATTCTCTAGCTTCTATCTCGCCGTCTTTACTTTTAGTTCCCATCGAAAAACAAAATCAATAAAAATCTTATTCACCTTGTCATTGTTTATTGTTCAGTTTAATAGTCCTGACCAATCACACACATGTCAACTGATTAAGAGCCTGTATAGCTCTATCAACTTAGTAGAGACTGATACCAATAAAATTAAACCAAAAATAACACTGCATAAACGAGATGACGGAGGACATTAAAAAATGGGCAGTTACATCTTAGGGTTTGAGACGGTTCGATTTAGGTCAGGAATTTCAAATGTGGGCGTTGAATGTTTACAACGAAATGGTGGAGAAGGATCTTCACCATCATTTCGCATACGATAAGAAAACTAAAAATTGTACAAATTAATAAAAGATGAGGCAGAGGTCATGAATGGGACTGATAAATAATAGAAGATACTAGAAACAAAGTATACGAATGAGGCTATACTAGAAGGTCGATATTTAGTCAGGTGCCTCCATCCATCAACGATGAGGACACTTGGAATTTATGACGATAATGATGATGTATATAATCTATAGAAAGCATTCATAAATAAATTCCATTCTTCGGATGAATACACACTGAGACAAGTACACCAGCTATTTATCAACATCGAAATTTCTACAACAGAGAGCCTAGTTGCGTATCAAGGAAGGGGAAGACATTAAATGATAAGATTGGAAGGTAAATCATTTGAAGTACTTTATGGACTTAGGTGCCGAATATTGATAAAAGGCTTGCCAGATTTATACGGCCCTATTGTAAGTATAATGAACATGTCCATGGGCAAGAAAGATTATCAGAGTTACCTTTAAAAGCTACAAGAATTGGCGATTAAAGACATAGGAGACCACACTATGGCAGTGGAACTACAAATAAGAGCTTCACAATCTTGGCAGTAACTTATAGCCAACGATTGTTTAATACATACATCCCACAATACAAATTTCAAGAAAAACATTAAACGTAATTCAAGTGCAATGAATAATAAGTTCAAGGGCAATTGAAATTGGCGTATGAAGCGTGGAAACAAAAGTATAAACTGTGGAAGTAAGTATTGAGGTAAGGCAAAAGTAAGGAAACGATGGTGGGCGACACACCAATTTTGCAAAAAGGAATGACGATTTCGCGCTCAAAACAAATGAACATGAAAGTCCATCCAAATATTGGATAATTGATCCAGGGGCCAGTCATCATTACATAAATACCAAGAAACATCCCACACATGGCAGGAATGAAGATGGTATGGTGTCGACAACAGGATCACAATGCATATTAATTATGGAAAATGTAAGTCACGACAAATTTGGAGCTCTGAAATTTGTTCCAAACATTGGGTGAAACCATTTATATATTTATGTATATGTCGGCAAACTGACGCAGGATACAGATATAAAACTTGTATTTTTAAATGGAGACTGCAAGGTGTACAAAGGAAAGAAGATCAGTACAGAAGGGACGAAAATAATTGATGCTCTTTTTCGTACAAGAGATGCATCAGCCTTCTCAACAGTGAAGAAGCAGAAGAAACAACTTGCTCAAGTGATAAATCAATAATCAAATGATTCCTGAAGATGAAGCATATGGCCTTCCAAACATATTATTCGAATGGAATTATATACTCCGTCATTTGTACAAAAGTGGACTATGTCATTTAGTTCGACTCGGATGAATAGAAATCAGCAATTATTATCTCAATAGAAAGATTCAATGCATAGGTTATTCACAGGGAAAATCTCATAAACGTGTTTCCAACAAGAAGTTAAATTAAGGGAAGGTCAGAAGTACCAGACCATGTGCACATGTTTATTCCGATACTTGCGGACCATTTTCTGTACCAGGATTGAATAGTGAGTTGTATTTGCAAACATGCATGGATGACTTCATACGTCTTACTGACACCTTCTTGATCCAAAACAAGTCCCAGGCGCTCCGTAACATTGAACGTTATACAGTATGGATGAAAGCTAGAGGTTTTGATATTCAAACACTACGAACGGATCAAGATACGGAGTATTCATCGTGAGAGATTAAACAATTTTTTTGCATAAATGGTATTGATCATGCCCTCTACGGAAGAGCATCACACTCCCAGCTACGTGTCGCGGAGAGGTTGAATCGTACGATCACTGAGATGACAAGGAAAATGCTTGTACACGCTGGATTACTAAAGCTTCGCTGCGGATATGCTATCAAATATGCAACGAGGACCCATAACCGATGTACAACATCGACTTTTGGTAACAAAGACACACCATATAGAAAGTTCTTCAACAGAGAATCTGATCTAAAATGTTTTAGACCATTTGGGTGTACTAGCATGATTTACAAACCACTGCATAATATGACTAAATTATATGTCACATCAGTAAGGGTTTCCCTAGTTGGTATTGAATAATTCTATTAATGTTAGAGGATATATTGTAATCCAACCCAAAGTATTGTCAGTTCCAGAAACGTAACATTTGTTAAAGAACCTGATATTCAACTACTAATACCAGTTGATGTAAATATGCATAACAGAAACAGGTCAAAGACCCACCTCAAAAATAAGTCCATTAAAGTAAAACAATCATCCAAAGTCAAGAAAAATAGGGATCAAATAAATAGCAACTCCATATGGTGACACAATACGTGTAGATGATCAAGTGAATAATTTTAATTATGGAATCACACCACGGGTATATGATCAATTAAAAAATTATTGAAACAAGTCACGTGTGAATGATCAATTAAAACATTGTTTTAATTGAACATCCACATGTGTCGTGTTTCCATGTCATTTTCATTGTGGAAGCACAGCACATGCAAATGACCAAATGATTAATTTTAACAATGGTGACACAATAGGTGCAGATGATAAAGACGACGTTAATAAATCAAAGAAGATTAGAAGAGGGAGTCCTCTGGGTGTAAAAAATCAAAAATGGTTAGTATGCTTCCTCAAGTACGTTGCAATGATTCCAAGGGTGATGATATTCATGTTGGTAGTAGTAGCCAGGATGTTCATAAAACCAACTGTAATACAAACATTAGAAAGGAAAACGGCAATACACAAAAACAAAGTGTTAATATCCGTAAAAATAGTGAGTTTGTAGATAAGAATATGAAGAGTGATGTTAATAACCATGTCGTTCAGAGGAATAAAAATAATGGTTATGAAATGCGTGAAATAAATAACCATATGAAAATATGTCCTGTTCATGATAATAACTACTCAATAATCGACGATGATAATAGTAATTATATACATGCAACCCATAAATTAATGAACTCTAGTCTCCATGATATTGGTGATGATGATGTAAAATATGAAATGTATTCAAGATGAGAAGTAGATCGTTCTGTTGATGATGCAGATAATGTTGATTCAATTAAAGAATCCCTTGGAGGACGTAATGATAAGAACAATGTTGAAGGCAGAATAGTTGATGATAAAAATGAAGTTGAATACGTAAAGAACGTTGATGAAGCTTAATTTATAGAAAGAAGAGTTAGCAGCCGACGCGTAAAGAAAACACCAAAAGTATTACAGAGCGATGAAATGGAAGCATCTACACTGAAGCGCACGTACGATGGTAGGAAGCAAAATAATAAAAAGGATAGCTCATCTGACAGTCCCATACAGAAAATTTTATTGTTGACACCTCTGTAAACGATGTAAATTTACACGTTGACAATTTATGAAGATTTTATGATTGTAATATTAATACAACTAAGATTTTTTGACACCGTAAACATTAATCAAGCAAAACCATAAAATAATTTCGAGTGTATAAAAATCATGGCGGATAATCATGCAAGGTTGAAACCCCAGATTTGAAAAGCGCGCCAAACAATGGAAAGAAACAAGTCAAGTCAGCCAAAATGATCAGAAAAATGAACACACTGCTCAGCAGGAGTATGAACAGTTGTATATGGACTTAAAACATGATAAAGTTCTAATAACAGGTTAGGAATAATAAATGGTAATGATTATTACTCACACACAAACACACCTCAACATGAGGATAACAATTGCAGTCAAAATAACAATTGCATAATATCAGAAGAAATCTTTTATGCTGATTCATTGGCACTAAATGTTCATACTCCTTCGAATTTCAAGGACTTGATGAGTGATGGGCGTGAAGCAGAAAATGGAAAGATGCATGTGATGCGGAATTGGAGGGTATGAAGCGTCTCAATGTACAGCAATTGGTAGAAACCCCATTAATTGCAAACATGTATCAACTCAATGGGTTTTCAAAGTAAAAGATGATGAACATGTCGTGCGTCCTACTTTAGTCCCCAAATTGTATCCTGTGCTTAGAGTTGGTCTTGCCCCTCTTTTGTGTCCTTTTCTTTGTCCGTACCTTTCTCTGTAAATTCTTTACCCGACACAGGTCCTTGAAGTACGCTTAATCTACACGTTCTGACGATGAGTCTCCTCAGTTGGTCGTTAAGAACGAGTAATCGACCTCCATACTGATTAGTGTGTCTGTCCCCAGCCCTGCGTTTGCGGCTAACAGCTGTTCTTAATTTAGCAGCAATGAGACGATAACTAGCCTTTCAGCTCAGCCTCATGCTTGTAGCGACACGATGTTTGCTTCCTTGTATGAACCTGGATCAGGTTGTCGGTGAGATTATCAGTCGTTGATGCTTACGCGTTGTTGTTAAGTTTATTCAATTCTCCCTCCAATCATTCTTCCGGCCAAAGAACGCCAACTCCAGTATGTCAAGTACATGTAAATGTGTGTCAGCACACTCCCGGGATGTAATACACGTGTAGTGTCCTCCACATGTGCAATGTCCTGAGAATACTTTAGATTATCACCCCTCAAAATAGAGTAGGCTACATAAATTGTAAACTTGTAAAATATTCTAAACTACTATACTCCCAAGTTAAACCGCATAATGTATGCGTCGTAATGATGTCACCGTATACCAAGTCAATCCTATAAACTTTCATTAAAATTAACCTTACTTGGCACCTCCTCCTGCTGTACCCTACGTGTAACCTGCTTGTTGTCACCTTTGACAGATCCCCTTTTTCCTTCAGACCTCTTTTGGTTGAATCGCAAACAAACGTTCGCATCACTTTCCCAGCACTCCAGCATCTTCAGTTTTTTGCAACTGAAGACCATCCTATCGGTTCCAAATCTACCCTTCCTTCAGTCATTAGTTTGCACAGTGGCGTCTTCATGCTCACAAGCTGCTTCGTCAAAGGATCCGCAGGGTTTACACCACCTGGCAACCAACCCAAACACAGAAGCTCCCCTCGTGCATACGATTCGCGTAGAAAACTAATGTCAATCTGCAGTCGTTTTTCTGTGGTTTTCTCGTCCTTAGCCACTACATCGAAAACCGTCTTTCTATCAACATATGCCTCTAGTTCCACTTCCCTATTCAATATCTCTTCCAACATGTTTCGAATATCGAAAACATGATCAAAGCCGAGAACTAGAGCATGGACTTCTGATGCCATTACCGACCTCGTAACCCTTTTAAATCTTGAAGAGAGGTAATTTATAATATTTGAGGCACCAACATCATCCATCATCACCACAACAAAACACAATTGTCGTCTATGTCTTCTCGCATTTTTGAAACTTGCATTGGTAAGTACTACAATTTTTTACTGAATCCAAATCTAACTTCTTGAAATGCAACACTACATCCTTCGTTTTTCACAAATGTATTATCATCTTCTTCAACGTTTTGAACTCTTCCGCAGTTGTCGGTTCCGCTCCTGGCGCAATTAATTACACGCTGGCGCATACGTCTGGGCGACAGAACATGGAATAATACTGAAATACAAGGCTATATGGGTAGTAAAGGTGTTCATACAATCGTATGGTATTGACTATGATTAAACGCATGTACCAGTTTCAAAAATGTCTAGTCTTCGTGTTTTGCTATCTTCGGCAGCTAGATTAAACTTATGTATTCATCAAGTGGATGTTAACACAGCCTTTTCAAATGCTGTTATTACTGATACTATATAGGTGTCGCCCACGCTACTATACGAACATTGTACCAAATGGGAAGCCAATTCAATTATTTAAAGAACTTTATGGGCTGAAACAGGCATCTCGAGCATGTAACATTACTTTGGATACATTCTTCAAAATCATGTGCAAATGAATCTCAGTAAGGTAGATAAATGTTTATATACACTTCATAGTAACGGAGAAATCGAATTAATCATCATTATCGACGTAGATGACATTCGGCTTATAGATCCAAATAACTCAGTGCTTATAAATGCCAATAATATGCTTAATAAATTGTTTACGATGGCTGATATGGGTATAATTAAATGGTATTTAGCTATGACAATTGTCTATATCAAGGATGGTATATACATAACACAATCTCTATACACAGAAAAGATATTGGAAAGATTCAATATGATAAATTATGGAACCAATTTAGTACCTTAATATACTAGTCTAAATTTCTAAAGGTATGATATATGCAACGGAAAAGGATAAACCAAAGATGTGCCCATATTAATAAGTAATTGGATGCTTATTGTATTTAATTATTTGTACGATACGTGACATATCATTGGCGATGTCTGAGTTATCAATGTTTCTTTCATCACTATTCGAATTTCATTGGAATTAATTAAAGGGAGTGTTCCGAATGGATGCACAAAAGGAGAAAAACTCCAATATTTCACGAAACATACGAATCTGGTCACACGACGATAACTATTTCTTGTCCCTCGCTAACAGAATAGGATATTGTCAGCGATAACCCAAAATCCATATATCGTACGGATTAATTTAATGATACTTCCTTGACATGATTAGGACATGCTAGCTTGACTTGATAGGACACGCTACGATGATTAATACACATAGTTCTGTTAAAAACTTTCTTACGATTTTTATTTGGGAAAAACAACGATCGGTATGGAGAATGTTAGGAAATCGACATTGACGGGAGGTAGGAAAAGAAAAACGACATTCTAGGTAGGGAGAATTACTAAAAACGACACTTGCAGCACGATATATCATGTTCCGATACAACTGGTAGGGTGGTATTTGGATATTAACCAAAACGGTGGCAGTGATATTCTGTGTGGTAGTGGATTTGCTATACTTTCCTGAAATCTGGAACCGAAAGATTTGTGAAAGAAGAAGGGATTGCTGCCACCAACTTCAAGGCCAAGCCAAGAACGATCCTCACAAAATCATACATCACCTTCAACCGCTACAACATCAAGAGAGACAAGAAAAATGGAAACATCACCATGAGTCAAACGGACAAAATCGAAAAATTCAACATACATAATAACGAAAAAGGTTTCATCAGCCAGCGAGCGATGATCCAATATATTGGTGTAAATGCGAGGCCGGACATGAGTGCAAGTGTCCAACTATTGGCACCAAGAGCTGAAAGTACGACTGCAGAAGAATTTAAATTATTGAAGAAGACGACACTCCATCTAAAGAAGACAAAAGCATCTGGCCTGACTAGAAATTGAAACCGAAATTGGACTTGAAAATCGTTAAGATTGCATTATTAACAGACGCAAGCTTTGCAAACTCACGTGGACTACGAATCCAGCTCGGTTTTATTGTTCTAATGATGTATGAGAGGGGAACCTCCAACATAGTGCACTATGGCTCATCCCGATGCAGACGTGGGACCCATTCGGAAATGGCTTCGGAATTCCACGTCCTTGTTCTGGGATTCGATCAAGCTATTATGCCCTTCGCAATATGTTTGAGCAGATCATGGTAGAGATAATTCCTTGAAAGCGTATGTTGATAGCAAAACCGTGTTCGACGTCATAGCGAAAGACAGGAAGACGACCGAACGGAGGCTTCAAATCTACATATGCGCATTGCGGGAACCGTACAAACAGGAAGAATTGATGAAGCTTGGATGGATGCCTGGTGGAGTAAAACCCGCGGACGCGCTTACCAAAAACCTTTTCAATACGTCTTCATCTTTTGTGGTAATTGATGCATGAGGGAACAGTTGAATTATCACCAGTTGGATGGGCGTCAGTAAGAGCGGTTGCAAACAAAAAAAACGCCTGAGTGTCGAGATGATGGTGACCGCGTTTGTTCGTAACAATCAGACCGAGGAAATGGGGATATGAAAAACGAGAAGAGAAGGAGCCCAGAACATGGAACGCATTCATATCAAGAAATTGGCACCTAATGTCATACAGGTGACCTAATGTCATACAGGTGAATTTGGCGCCCATTCCAGAATTTGGGAAACGTACACAAGGATTCTAGGGACAGTACTTTACAGTATTTTACACGTTTCTTACTACGTTTGGAAGGACTTGAGTGTACAACAACTTATACGTTTAGGATTAGACGGGATTGCAAGAATTAATAGGCAGTTTGCATTTGGGGCAATATATTTCTGTATACACTATGATCGTAGGAAGCCCGCCGCCGACAGGCTACACGTGTGTACGAACTAGGACAGAAATAGGATTTCGTGTTAAATTCGAATCCAAATCGTATTTCGATTAGGAAAGAAAAAGGAATCAATAAACGAAAAACTACAACAAATCAACAAATGCGAAAGCAACAAAACTTGGTATCTTGACCAAAAACCTCCTATCTAGGAATAGGAAGGAACCATCGCCTCCCGCCAAGCACGAGATTTTTCTGAAAGGGAAACTGTCGTCGCATCGCAGTTCTCACCAGAACAGCAGCTAGCCGTGAATTAGGGCTGGGAGACAGACACACTGAAATAGTGTGGGTGTCAATAGTACGCATTTAAAGACGCTAGAGGGGAACCCAGCGTCAGAACCTGATCAAGCGTGCGCTAAAAAGGCCCACGTCGTAGTAACTAAACGCACAAAGTTAATACTAATCATAAGATGAGGAGAGCGGGGACAGGAACATAAACAGGTAAGGGGGCAGGAAATCTAGGAAAGGGAGGGAAACAGTGACTCGGAATAAAAACAATAAGTCGAAGGTATGAGGCACAACAATGATCACTGATCATTTCCATAATCATCAAGGGATTACTACCACGGTGGAAACCCCTTTACACCAATGTGTTTGCATCATCTATAACATCATGGTACTAATGTGAGCCACAAGTAGAATAGTTTAGTTCTAAATCTGTCTCTTATTCATTACAAATCATAGTATAAGAGTTTGCAGATAGGCCACTATTTTAGAAACTGGACGCTCTCAACAAAACATGCAGTACAAATTGTAATATCGGAAACAATTACTAACAAATTGACTGTAGTAGTGATAATTTCACAAAGTACTTGAACGTAATTAACTTTATAAACCATGTTACTTCTTTAATATCAGGATACACTGACAAATAAAAACAAAACAGGGAGAACATCAAAATGAGTTGAACATTTGTCCAATTTCAATACCACCACTTTCATACATTACATGTAACCATTCACTTTCTTCCCCGATAATTCCTCACAATTTAAGCCGTTATCCATTTACAGAATTCAACTGGCTGTACTTTCTTGAGAATAATCTCGCATCAAAGTCAGCGTCGCAAATGATGTTAATAACTTCTTCCACCTCCTTCCGTCCAAAAAAAGCTTGTATGATACTTAAAGATATATCCAACGACTTGTTTAGCACACCAGCTTTGCTTTTGTCCATTTCATGTCCCATTTCCGTTAGTGACGATACGGATTTAGCTATAGTTCCACTACTACCAGCCGGCTTTCGGCGTCCATACAGTTGTCCATCGGAACCGTTTATGATAATTCGAGATGTTTCTGTTTAATTTCCTGATTAATTATCCGTTTTAAAGCTACAGCTGTGTTCTGTGACGGCAAGAGTTGGGTAAATAGGTGCATATGTTACGCTCTATTAAAAATTACCACACGACACAATAATTACATAAACGACTGAAATATATTTCGTACATTGCTTACATATTTCAGAGCCAGTATCATACATCATGATGTATCCATTTTTGCATGTCATGCATCGGTACCCCCATTCCTAGTTTTAAAGGCCGCATACTTGTGGTGTCTTCTGAGAGATTTCGAGGACACCACGCCATTTCGGTAAGAGCATACACGTGACAGAACACTTACGTCCACATTTAATTTTTTGAATCCGTTAATTTTTTAATTTGCTTTATTTTCGGATTGTGTAATTTTTTATTATTTTCTGTCGTCTGTTTACTTGATTTTATATTAAAAAATAATATTGGAAGTTTTAATGGCAATAGTAGTTTTTCGATTTCTCAACATTTTTCAGATCTGCCGTTACCATAATTCAGTACGAGAAATGACCGTTGTGTGCCTTTTTCAGTTATTAAAATTTCAACTAATCAGCAATTTATGTGCCGTTTTCATACAATTCCATTACATACTTTTCCCCCATCAGCGCACATTTCCATCGACCAGTCACAAGTATGAGCTATCAACTTGTAATGATGATCGCAACACGATGACAGTTCAATTATTCTGGACATTCAACAACGACTCATACATGTCAGTTCCTATCTCGATGAACTTATTGCATGCGTCAACATTTTAGCACAGGTAAGTATTCATTAAGTACTAATTAATTCAAACATTTTAGTATAACTCCATTAATAATTGTTAACCTTCCTTTACCTTCACCTCTTCTTCTGATTTTCGTTTACAGGTTACTTCTCTTCTTCAACTACCCTGGTTCAGATAAATAGGTATGTTTGCATTTCTCTTCCGTTTAGGGTTTCATACTCTAATTCCCATTTCATAATATTTTCATATTCAATTTACTAACTTTTGTTATATTCTTTAAATTTATTAATGTCATTTTTATATTTCTGTAGATCCATATGGTGTATCTGTTTGCGGTGAACGAATGGATATGAAACCGAAAAATGTCGATGTATATATATCGTATAACATGATAATATAATGTATATTTATTGGATGCGTTTCTTGGTCGTTGCTTAATGTGGTTCTCCTTCTTCTTTTACTACATAGTTTCTACTTCCTTTCACTCTTCCCTGTTCCATACAATTTGTCATAGCTCCATCTCTATCACTTTTTTTATTATTACATTTCTCTGTTATTTTGCTTTTCTCATATTTTTATCGATTTGTTCGATTTGATATCACATGATATCACAAATAATAAAAATATTAATATCGTGTAAATCATAATTTGTATACATGTATTGCAATGTATATTGTTATTATTCTATATATCATTCCCATATTCCATCATATCATTCGTACATATAACAGATATATATATCAGAAAACGCAATAACTATCCACTTTCCCATTCATGAGATGAATGACAAATGGATGAACCATTGACGATTTCATACGGCATATGAATGCATTAATTTAGTGTACATACACTCAACCAGTCAACACATGAATGTAAAAGTCAATGTGACTTACATTACAAACTACATTTTTCGCAATATTATATGAAGTATACATTCAACGTCTCATACAAAATGTGTAGTTACGAGCCTAGATTAAATAGACAAAAGTCTCCTGTGTATGAAAGAAAAATTTCAATGATACCTTTGTAATTTTTCAAACAATGAATGTTGGCCCGGGCTATACAGTGTCTGTATACCAAAGTTAATGCCCCATACATTTTATCTTCAGATTGTGTAGATTTTTCCTTCAGTTACCATCTGTAACCATGAAAACACTGTATTTTTCTGTATGTAACCTACACGGACCCCCAAAATTTGCATGGCCTAGTAGATGTCACATCCACCCCAAAACTACGCCTTTTGAATGTAGGCATTCAGTTCCGGAAACACAGACTTGATTTTCCCCTAAACCAATCAATGCTATCTGGTAATCCTGCCAACCTTAGGTTCTCCTTTTATTACCCTATGTACATTATCTGATATCGTTTATTATTCTGTATATATGCCTTCTTTATTATTGATATAGTTAGTATCATCCAATATGCTCTCTTTCTTCTTACTCCGTTTCTCTGTTTTGGTCAGTAGCCTTAGCCGTTTTTCTGATACTGTACCTTCTGTCTAAGCCCACTGCTTCCAGGCCTATCAGATCTCGCAAATGCTAGGGTTGGTACAGTTTCTCTTCTGTATCCTATTTATGTGTAGCCTGCGTTAATTGGTATGGGCTAGATACATTGCTATATCAATGAAATTCTCTCCCTTCGTCACTTGTGTGAGATTGCGGGATACTAAGCGATTGACGTACTATTTTATGTACTTTATTCCGACTCTGCGTTGGCGGTCGGATCGCGGGACGTCGCGGAGTACGCTAACTGTCCGGCGACTGTACTCCATCTTAGTTTTCACTTAACCTATACGTGGTTGACGTCGTTTTTGTGAGCTGGCAGTGCGTTGTTCGGGTGGCACGTTCGAGTTAATTGGTTCAGCGAAAAGTGTCTAGATCTAGTTTTATTTCTTCCTCCCATTTGGGCTGGTATGTATACCTTTTCGGCGGGCGTAACACGTGTATAGTAGTGAGGTGGGATTAAGTTCCAATTCCAATGTATGCTTCTAATGTACAGTGGTGTAATTATCAATGTAAACGTGTAAATGTAGGTATGTTATATGTAAAGTATCTGTGTCAGACTCTTGTATTCCTCCCCTTTTTATCCCTATTCTTCTACCTTAATTGTTATCATCTGCTCTGGAGATTTTGACACACAAATGCCAAGCCTGATGTGATCAACACATTTCAGATGATATTTATTCCCCGCCACTGTCCGATTGAATGATTCGTATTTTCTCTTCGGTTTTCTTCTCAATCATTGCAAGCCACATTACAAATGTCTTGTATACATCTGATTTGGCCTTAATAGCGTACACTCATGAATATCTTGAGTATTCATCAATGAAACTCACGAAATACAACGATCCATTTTCAGTCTTTACCTGAAAACTTCCGCACACATCTGCATGAATCAAATCAAGTATTCTTCGGGATAAAGGTTCCCTTTCTTTTGATATTGCTGTTCTTGTACTCTTGTCATACACACAAGACACACATATGGGGCACTTCTTGGGTCACATCGGTGCTAATTAAGTTCACAATATTGTTACGAACCATATGACAAATTCCATTAATGTGCACATGTGCCAATATTTGATTCCATAGTTCTAAATTGTGGACCAGTCCAACATGACTGATGTTATGATTTGAGACACAGGTAGTTCTGAGTATTTACAGACCTTTCCTCATTTTTCCTTCACCTGTAATCCGCTCCTTTTTCTTTATCTGACATGATCCGTCATCAAAGAAGACGGTATGTCCACTATGATCTACTACGGCTACTTACAGCAGATTTAATTTCAAGTTTGATATAAACGTTACATTATGCAGTGTGTACCTCACCGGCTTTCCTTATACAGAGAGAGTTAAATTTACCTTGTCATTGCCACATGCCATGACATTGGAGCGATCACCCATGCTCACCAAAAATCCTGCCACTTCTTCAAAATCGCTAAATAATTCCTTATCAAAATACATGTGCAATGTGAGACTGGATTATATTACCCAAAAGTTTCGGGTTTCATTCCCATTTTCTGCAATGAGACAGACTTGAGACGTGTTTTCGGAACTATCATCCGAATCAAGTTCAATATTTCTGAATTGACCAATAAGCTTTTGATGTGGTTTCAAGTTCAGATACTTTGTCCAGCAAGTATTTTCTTGATGTCCTCGCTTTTAACAATATGAGTAAAGTTGTACCTGACGATATGAGCGGTTAGTTTGGTAATTGGTAACTAGATCAGAGTCAAAAGATGGCACATCAAGAGAACGAACACCCATTATTTTCTCATTTTGGAGTAGTCTGCTTTTCATAAAATCCATGGTAATCTTTTCCTGGCATGTATTGCTACTATTAGATGTTTCAATTTGGATGGGAGTACGCACAGAACGGTCTGGCCATATCTTGGTTGAACACAACAACATCCATTGCTTTTAGGTCATCAGATAGCTGACGAATACCGCTTATGTCGGTAATAACTTTTTCATTATCATCCATGTTGGCAGTGTAGAAACCACGACGTGCATTTAGTCTATTGAGAAGGTTTCGACGTTGAAATAAATTTGAAATTGACTTCCACATTTCATTCGCACTCATAATTCCTTGAACATGTTCGAGATGTTCATTACTTAACGTTAGTCCGATAACTTCCCTTTCCTTTGCATCCTTCTTATTCCATTCGACGAGTTTTTCAGGATATGTCGGAGTGGGTGTCTCGGTTCGATGATGTGGTACTCCAGTTCACGGAAAGCGAGAACAAGTTCGACTTTTTGTTTCCAAATATGAAAACAGAGCTTCTCCACTTTGAGCATCCCACTCCCACTTCCGTCCATTGTGAGAAAGAGTTGCGGCCTGTCGGAAGAAGTACAAAGAAGCGATGAAATAAGAGACAAATAGCGAGCAAATTTATTATTATAGGGATAGAGGGAACAAAGCCAAGTCTCATAATCTTTGTTGGAGATAAGTTTGTAGATGGCTATGTCCGTCTAAAGTTTTATTTCTCACGTCTTGGTTACAAGAACTGATATTAAATATATATAAGAATAAATCATTGTATTACGTCTCACAGTGGAGTTCATACAACAATACAACAAAAAACAAGAGGTTCATAATAACTGTAGGCTTCAACTAACACTTACACTACTATCCTCACTACTTTACATACTGATGTAATAATGTACATATGGTAAGGAATTCTTAGACTGTATTCCCTAAAATTCGTACTGTCTCGATACTATCGACAGCTATTAGTAATAGATATCGTTGAAGTTAACAATATTAGGATTGAAAGGTTGTTTACTACAGAAAAAGGTTCAATTTGTTACAAAGTCTGTCCTGCAAGTTGCAGGACATATTTTGTCTCTTTTAAGAACTGGTGTACCGTGATAAATATACGACTATCTCGATGGTTCGAAACTGTTATTCAATATATAAATTCATGAAATTTGCATGGAATGTTTTTCAGAAATACTAAACAATTCCACATATCATACACCACCCACCGTTTCCGTTTCGAGTTCTGCATAAATTATGTACGAACCTTTTATTTCCATACATTTTTCCTAATTTTTCATTTCTTTCTCTGAACACATGTGTTTTCCAACCATTCCTCATCACTTTAATGTTCTACATTTGTCAGAACATAATGGGCTGCAGTGGCTTCTTTCTCACTTTTTCCTTTTTAACGCACATTTCACATCCTTCCCTTTCTGCCGTTTGTATGGTCTGCTCATGTTCGTAATCAAACGTGCTTCTTCACCACCCTTATTGGTTGCTCCCAATCAAGCTCACTTCCATTGGTGCCTGTCTCAACATCGTCTCGTCTCCAAAACTTTGCTTCCACCTGATAACCCCTTCATCAACGCTGTCATCCAACTCAGCACCTGGCATATGGCGTATGGTATCACTGTTCATACAAGAAACACGCCTCCTCAACAAAGCACGCCTATATCAACGAACTAGAATCGTGAACGATGTCACTGTCCGTCGATCGGGCTTCTCGCCACGGAGCCTCTGGGACACGTTTTTAAGCTTACCGATTCTCCTGTCGCTCTTTCAGCCCTCATCGAAGGCAGCTCATCAAATTTTAGAATTTTATTACCCTGTCGAAAATTTGCAGCCTTTTCTCTTTCCCAAAATATTCGACCAGTCCTCATACATGTCCGCTCAACTTTTAATACACTATATAAGCTGTCACGATTTATGAAATAGCCTTTTTTTCTACGCCTTGTCGTACTGCATTTACATCTTACCCCCTTTTTTCTGCCCTTCCATCCCCCAGTTTAATTATCTCACGGAGCTCCCTCATCTTCCGTTTCGCGTTGGTGTTGGTACCACCAGCCATTAGTGGGAAAAACAACAGTGTTGTTTCTACCGCTAATGGCTCTACTTTCTTTATGCACCCTGGGTCCTGATCTCTCCCTAGGTCCTGAGCTCTCCCTACTGCCTGTGAAAGCTTCATTTCTACTTCTTTAAATTTATGTGTGCGTTCGAGGATTTAGGAACTCGAGTGATGATCGAGGCGTTCCAGTCGGTTTGGGACAGGGTCACCTTGTCGGTACCCTACTGGTATTTAGTATTTGTGACACTATTCTACCTGTATTACGTCCTTGTTAGGGATTAAGACCGTTCTTCCCAATACTTTGACCAAATCTGTATCTGTTCGGAAATTGTGGCTTAGTAAATCGACGTACAATAACATTTTTGAGGGACGAAAACACTATTTGTCGGAAGAACAAGAAAACAAATGGCAACAAGGATAGCTTTCGCGCGAAACTGTAGTAACACATAGTTTTGCCTCATATTAGTAACTATCCGAAGTACAGCATATCCAAGCAAGAACTAAAATCATACAATAAAGCTCTTTCTTCGTCTCATCCCTCAACTTGCGATACGCAGCGACACTAACAATCAATCCTTAAAACATACAATTCTTTCAAACCATGAACTAAATAGTAAATGTCCTCATTGCTCTATAACTGCACACAATGAAATCCTACATTCTTTTCCGAAGACGCTGACGAACACTGAAGATGATGTATTATTGCTGTTGTCTGACGAATTAGAGACAATGCTTGACTGTTGATTGATAAAGTCCCCACTTTATCAGCTTTTCATGAATTAAAACACCCTAGATACGGCCTGCATGCTTCGTGCCATAGAATTAATGACCTGGTACAATGGTATTGCCAGACGAGTCCGTAGGCTATTCCATTACGATCGGCACATATAGGTATCCGTATAGATACGCGTTTGAGAAGTCACATTCCTCCAAAATTATATCTTTACTTTGCTTAGATTGAAAAGAGTATGCGGATGCTCTCATGGACGAAAAACAGAACGTACATGCTTTCAGGATCATTGTCGTGGATCATTGTCATTGTATGTCTCTTGCATGTCACTGAGGAGTACATATTGCCTTTTACAGGAACTTAAAGCCATTTTCGTCAGTTTCTTGGCTCTAAATCTTCACTAGATAGTAACTGGTGTTTGAACGACCTCTGCAGCAGAGGCCATCTGATTTTCAGCGTAAGACATATCCAGAACTATTTGGGAAGGTAAGTTTAGGACATTAGAACTGGGTCACGCGTCTAATTCTCCTGAGTAAGTCACTCTACTAGTCTGTTTATTGCGCATAAATGCGGAGGTGATTATTAACTGAAATTACGGTTCCTGGACCGAATCCCATTAGCTCGGAGGTCAGGTTCTCCTTTGATATACATATGTCGAAAAGTATTTCTCGGTCATCAAAATACAGTTTTGGACTATATCTGAGAGTTTCCTGTTCGTCTTGATTTGGCTAATGTCCGACTTGGTTGCACGAGATTAGAAGAGCTAAGAAACGTATTCAATTACTCCCTATCTTGCAAGCTCACGAGGAAATGCATACGTCTCTCACTAGTACATTATTCTTAATTGGGAATAATGGATCAGAGAGATCAAAGTAAGTTTGCAGCATATAGCAACGCTCTAGTTTTAACGCTATAAATCTCCTTCGTCTTTTCATTCGTTCTCGGGACGCACTCGATAGATGTCGAAAACAACCCGGTAGTCGAGGCCAACGCTGGAGCCAATGCGATGAAGTTCGCAACAGGTCAAAAACAGTGGAAGCCTTGTTAAGTGAATATGGGTGCAAAACAGATCAAAATAGTGGAATCCTTGTTAAGTAAATAGGGTCAGAGTAAATATTAAAATGTTAAATGTATGGTTGCTGCTCCTTGTTAAAGTGCGGGATTGCCCGTTACCCTACTACATTTAAGCAGTAACTCATTCATGAGGGGATGAAGGCTAACACCTACCCTGCGAATTACTATAACAGCCATAGGTCGGAGAAATTAACACGAAATACGTGACTAGGCATAACAACATAACCTCAATCTTAATTCAACACTATACTAAGTGGATAATCAACACCTTAAAACTCTCAATCAGTAGAGGACATCAAAAAAGTCGTTACAAATTTCCCGTGACTTTTCAAATGGTCGTAACTGATGACTCTACAAGGTCAGTTGGAATATCAATACCACTCATGGTGGTTAAGTAACAAAACGTACGGAGAAACTCCGGTAATGGACAAATGTCAAGTGACGGAGGGAAGACAAGTCACGAACAGGTAGAAAATCTGTCGAATTATTCGAATCGCTCGACCAATTCAAGGATTGGCATGAATTAATGATCTACAAAACCCTTTTGGGGGCCGACACATGGTGAATTGCTCTTGAAGAGGGGGTCGTGTAGTGCAATTCGTTTTTGGGCACGTGTATTTCTTGGTAACTTTTGTCATATTTTTTCTTTTTTGTAGGACCACATTTTTGGTTGGCTTTTCACAATTGCTACGTATTTAGGACATTGTTGCCCATTAGACTGTACAGGTGGCTCCCACTCCCCTACCTTGTACAGTACGATCCCCCTACTACCATTCGGCAGCAGGTGGAACCTACTTAGAGATTTTTTCGTGTGCCTCTCTGCAATTCTAATAAAGACAGGCACCCTTCCAGTCTGAACCTACCCCCAAAACTTGCATTTCGTTGTCAATAACTGAGCTCTTTCTGCTGCGGTAAGTCCTCAACCTTGCCCTTGCAAGTCGCGTCCCCATCGCCTTATGGGCGACGTACCGGACCGGTACCCCTTTATCGCAACCATTCAACGTCAAAATCCCAACGCTTTACGAACGCGTCATCGAATCATCCGTTGTTC
>JAULBU010018456.1:0-20207 GCA_032358235.1 Odonthalia washingtoniensis | reverse complement strand
AAAAGAAAAAGAAAAAGAAAAAGAAAAAGAAAAAGAAAAAGAAAAAGAAAAAGAAAAAGAAAAAGAAAAAGAAAAAGCGTAAATGATTGACAATGAACGTGCAAGAAGATGATAATGATTTCGTTTTTTTGAAAGGTGGAACGCTGCTTATACGGAAGGTGTTGTTGTTGATCTGATGAAGGGTATATTACCATAACGTGGTTATGAAGAAGATGAGTCAAGAGAAGATGGAGTGATGATTATGATATTTCATTGTCAGCGGAATGGTGGATTATCCATTGCGTTGGTTGAGGGACATCGTACGATGTCTGAAGCATATTGCGCATTGAAGCCTGTGCCATGGGCTTTGTTAGTCCTTCTTCTATGTTGGACTCAGAATGGACAAGGCCATTATTCGACATATCTTTCGATTGAAAGCCACTGCGGGCAGCCGCGACGTCCAACATGAGACGTTTTTGTGATGTTCTACTCCCTTTTGATATTACATCAAATAGGGACTTGGAATGAGAAAAAGGTCTAGGGAGTAGGTTTTTGGGATAATGTGTTTATTTCCATTGATAAAGTATACGCGGCGTCACATAAGTCGTAAAAGGCAATGAATTTTGCTGCCATGGCCGAGCGGCACAGTCTCTTCGCTTTATAGGACCGAAAGATAGGCACATCATTAGAGTCATCAGTGGCAATAATAATAAATCCCAATTAGTAAGATAAGTCCATATTTTTCGCAAAGGACGCGTCTGAATAATCGATGATTCTTAATTTTGATAGTTTGAGGTTACGAAAAATGATCTCCATGTGGTAGAGTTTCGCGTAAGTAGTATCAGAGTTGATTTCTTTGATGTTGGTGGCTTTCTGCTTAGTAAAGGAGTCTTCGGTCACCTTAGCCAATTTCGATATCTCATACAAGCAATCGGGACTTGTATGAGATAACCATGCGAGTCTCATGCGCATCAATCTGAATGATGTGAAGGAGACATCTTGGTCGAGCTTTTCTAATTCAGGAAGGTAGTGCTTCTACATCTGTTCCACCATTTTATCGTTCATAAATTTCAATCAGAAACCACTAAAGTTGCAGATAACCGGATCGTGAGGTTTCATGTCGAATCGGGTTTCAGTTATCCGATAGTTTCTTAAATGCATCGTCACCAGCTCGGAGAAGGTTATCCACGTATGTGCCAGAAATTCCAGAAAGCCGATTATGTTAATTGGTGGTAATCGCGCACTTTGTGAATCACTCAGAAATGGAATAAGGGCACGAGGCACGGCGGGAACTCAACACGTTGCATAAATTCAGAGTACTGTATATCGTGATGAAACGAGATTATGGAAAGGCATGACGGGGATAGAATAATACAGTATACACAATTTCAACACGTGTACATCCACACTAAACCATCATGTTGCTTGAATTAATCAACCAACACTGGAATTAAATCTCTACACGTGTTGGGCACAGTTCGACAGAATGTTGATAGGAGCATAAATAAGATCTTCATGGAAGGGGTAATGAATGATAAATAGAAGAACATAGATTAAGAAACCAACAATCCAACCACGTACCTATTGCAGTAGCGAGAGAAACTTCCTGACAACGGTGTCACCACTACTTACTAAGTGAAAACTTAGGTGTTATCAACATCACGAACCAGGCAGTATAACCACGGCAGTTCCTGATCCAATTGCGATACCAGGATTGGACAGAAGGTGCTACCGGAAGGACTCAATTCACATTTCCCGTACAACCGTTCATTCAGAACGAAAGGAATAATTGTAAAAGAGAATTAGGTGAATTAAGCTATTTAGCGAGTGAGATAATAAATAATTAAGACTACAGAGGACATAGGGGATTTAGGAAATTTATCAGAAAGAAAGAAAAAGAATAAGGGTGAGAATGAAAATTAAGAAAGTGAAGGGCATAAGGGACTCAGGAATTTAATCAAAAGGAAAGAAAGGAATAAGGAAAAATAAGGGAAGGAAGATATCGGGACTCCGATGCTCATCAATGACATTAAAATTCACAGTAAAGGGAGGATCCAATAGAGTTGTGAAAGGTCTAAAGTGTATCCCTCAATAGATTATCCTTGATTAAGTAGTGAAAATATGAGTCGGAGCGAAGGTTGGACATGTTGAGGTCTAATTTCTGATGGCGTTGTAATGTTTGGTACAAGAGATCGCCGGAATCAGATAGTCCATACAGCGATGGCAGTATTTGCATTCACTGGTATGCTTTCAGTTGAAGCTCTGATAGCGATGAGTTGAGAAAAAGGTCGCGCGATAATAGGATAGCGGATTGAAGGTATGTATGCGTAACATCCCCTGTCAATATATGGCGAAACCAAAAAACGTTGCCAACGCTAGAAATGATCGGATAGATGATGGTTGAAGCGTTTGGCTTGAGTGGACGATGTCTAATTTAAGATTTTGGAGATGTCCGTCAATGACAAAAATTGCCTTATGTTTCACTTTCCCATCGATTGTCAACTTTTGATTGAGCACAAACCGGCCAGGAAATATTTCGGCATCTGTTGAAAAACAGGCTTCAACCGAAAGGCTACTACTACGTTTATTGGTTATATTTATAGCGAAAAAGCTCAGTGTCAAAATGTCAGATAAATGTTATTCGTTTATTGCCACAGTTGCAGTGATAGTGGGGTTGACCTTAGTCCTGATATACCTGATATCGATACAGACGTCCTGGTCGGAGGCTACGTTAATAGACTCCATCAGATCTCGGTTCGCAGCCGGTCAATCGATGCGCACGTGTAAGGTGTGGGGACCGAGTTGCTTCTGCCGTTGAAGTTGATCAACTCAGTTTTCGTTGCGGGATTGAGTTTCCTCTTTCCAAGTTGTACCGACTGGTTAGGTACGACCGCTGATTAGTTTCAAATTGGTTCTTTGGGGTTTTAATTATGTCTAACTTTTAGTATTTCCTTTCATTTGAAAGTCTGAGAATGATATATATGTATCGAAGTAACGTATAATTCGAACTGAGTCGAAGAATGTAGATACACGTTTCATAGAATCTCTTTTAAGTTCGAACCGTTTGAGTGAGAAATAATCTATCTCTCATTGGACGATTTGAATCATCCCGTTCCGCAACTGTAGTGTGTGTGTTGGAAGGTAAAATCATTCGCTATCTGAATAAATGTGCCGTTACTATTCAGAGAAAATTCAGTGCGTGTGTTGGGGTAAATGATTCGTTATCTGAATAAGTGAGTCATTGTCATCCTGATAAATGCAATGTACAGCGTTTACAATTACATTGTGTGTTTCTTGACACTTCATATCCCCTGTTATACTATGCATTTTTACGCGGGGCTTTCATTCCCCAGTTTGACTTGTGCCATTTCATGTCATCGTCGTCGTCAAATGGTATTATTATCAGCACCAACGTTTTCATTTCATTCATCAACAAAGTCGTCATATTCATCATCTCCATCATCGACTTATCTTCGTCGTTTCATCTTTAGCATATCATCATCTTTATCATTTTAACATCATCTCCTCTATCATCTTCGACATCGTCATTTTTCTTCTCAGATCATCATTCTTATCATCGTTGTTTTACTCAACTATATCATTACTCAACATATCATCATCATCTTTATATCATCGTTCCTAACATTGTCAATTTTATTATTCAAAATATCACCATCATCTTCATATTAAATCGTGCCCGTCATCATCATTTATATTCAACATATCATCCTTTCCTTATCATCTTTCGGTCATCATCTTTTATCTCATCATCATCTTTATCATATCATTGCATCGTCGTCATCGATTTATATCAACATCTCATCATCATCTTTATCATATCAACGCTCTATCATCATCTTTTTTATTCCTTTTGATCTCCGAGGTTTGGTATGCCAAACAAACCGCTCGACTACCTTTAGAATCGTTCCACGAGTCGGCAGCGTCCGGAGGACTTCCGTTTTTAGTATTTCCTTAAATGTCCCTCTTTTTATTAGGTTTCTAATCTCATCAAGCTTGGCCGTTTGCATTTCAGGCGTGTGAGATCTAGGGTCTTTTTTTTGAAAGCTTTAAGTGAGGAATACATCGTCTTTTTTGGTTGGCGTCTTGAAGATGTCGAGGATTTGGTTGAAATCAGCAAAAAGAGCAGTTGATAACGAACTGGGGTGAGATAGCGTTTGAGTTGCGTGATCTGCTAAGGTCTTGGTTTTGACTTGGGAAATTCGAAAATAGGTACCAATTTGGAGTTTCTGTCTGTGAAGGATACCTTGAATAGTCCCAAGTATTCTCCATTTTTGCTAGTATGGCCTTTTCCACGCCATACGAGAACTTGATCTCCAGTTTCGTACACAGCATCTGTTGCTCTTGGGACATTATGGTTCAAAGCACTAGTAATTCCATATTGTCAAGGTGGTCCGTCATCTTTCACTGTATTTCGAGGGAAATGTCCCAACTTTCGTCTGTTGTTGGTCGCCGTCTGAAGTCTTCGGGATTTTTCATACGTGAGTATTCCGAAAAACTAATGCCGAAGGTACTAATCCTTCTGGCCCGGACGTGCCATTCATTTCTTTAACCGACAGGTCTAGTATTAAGTCAAACCCAGACTTTGGATGTTGTACGATAATCGGTCGTACACTCATCCTTATGGGCTCGTGGCATTGTTCACATATGGACAAACCATCATGTGCTTCAATTCCCGTCTGCTCCATCGATATTCCGTCCAATGACGCCAAGCGGATGAAGGAGTCACAAAAATTGGACCCCTGATCCACGATGAGGCGATTCTGGAGTACCGTCTATATTTTCGTCGAACAAGTAATCCAATCTGACCATACTGTTTTGGTTTCCATGCTCCGTAGACGGGTAGCGGTGTTGAATCTGGTGCCTTCATTCATGACGTACAGCACACAGTTCTTGGTTTTCTTGATGGAAATTTAAAATACGTCAAGGTAGATTCGTTCATTGAATCTTGCTGAATCCCACCCAAAAGAGACATGAAAATGAAGAAGAGCAGTTGCTACTCTCTGACATGGATCACAACTCGCTTTGATGTCATTCAGAATGCATAAAGTAGCGGGATCCGCATCAGGTGGGTTTGTTCGCTTCAGCAAATTGAACAGCTTCGTCTGGGTCGGATGGAAGAAGTGGCGATTCAATCGCTTGAGCTCGCCTCTGTTAAAATTCAGTTTAAAGGTGTCTAGTTGTGTAGCTCGTTATGGAGGTGCGAATATGTGCTTCGTAACAGGGAAACGAACCACTCCTCAAAATAGAGGATTATGCCTTCGTCAATTAGTTCGATTCGCCTAGCAAGGTTTTTATAAACGTTGTCTATCATGAGTCGCTCCCGATCTAGAATATTTTGTCCGACCAATGCGGGGAAATCCACTTCAACAACGTCCAGTTTCACAGTATCGTTATTCAGCGAACCTGGAGTTTCCAGAAGGAATTGTACGGTGCCTCGGGATTCGTACACTTTGTCGCCAAATCGGAATTTTAGTTCTGAATATGACACCTTTTATCAGTTTGGAGGGGTCAATAGATCATCGAAGACACCTGTAAACCTATCACACCACGCGGAGCTTTGCTGTTCACGCAAAAGTCGGGGATGAATAGCTTGCCCTGTTCAGTGGACTGGTCAGGGATGTTGACATTGTCGCAGTTGATCACTGGGTCATCATTTTTTTGAATTAATCACTGGGTTTCCGGCTTCTTCTGGGAATGGTGATGTTACTAGATTAGTTACATATGATGATATTTCTGCATGGCCGTAAGTCGTTGAGTTTACGAACAATGTGTTTGATATGTGAGAGGTAAAAATTGTCTCATCAATTTCATTGAACATATCATCACCATGTTGTTCAGTTTTATTCATGGTCATACATTCCGTGTCGAAGGTGTCCAATTCTTGGTCTTCCTGGTCTTGATCTTCAATAGTATCCGCATTCGGATCAAGTTCTTGGGTCACCCGTTCAAAGCTGTTAACCACGTCGGCTATGATGAAAACTGACTTCTCTCCTTTTTGAAGGTGTTGATAATTCGATTTTATCGCGCCGGGGCTGCAGTGATAGGCTTGAGTCCAAGGAGAGAAGCCACAGCGATATCAATTGGCGTTTTGGTTTTCTGTGCGGGTGTTGTTCGTTCTTGTGGAAGTAGATGAGTCGTTGCGGGTATGAGAGTCGCGATTATGATATGCGATTGATCTGTGTCGATAGTTGGGACGATTGTTGAAGTTGCAGAAGTTTTTGTAGCTACGTTTGTTCAAGCGTCTCGGAGGTTTGTTTTCATACTGTCTGAAAAGGGTCGTGTTGCAAGAGTAATCGTTGTTAGCATCTCGGAGTTTGGTATTTTCTTTTTGCAACGAGATGGAGCGGGCGAGGGCCGTTTTGAAATATTAAAAGTTGCAGTTGCCAGCTATTTTGTTGTTTCTTGGGATAGTAGCCCATTCCAATGATGCAACCACTGTTGCTGAGGACTTTCAATTTTTAAGTTTCGTTTCGAAAAAGCGGTTGACATTGGAGGTTGAGACGGTTAATTTAGGAAAATTGTTGTGTAAGGCCAGCTTCTTTATTTATTATCTCTTTCTGGTTCACGAAAGATCGAAGAGTTAAGTTGTCTCTTCGAATCTGTGCTTCTCGTTGTCGATCTTTGGAGTCGAATTTTGTAGCATTATTTCCTTGATTGACTTGTAGTTCATTTGACCGCTCGTATCCCTAGAGAAGAACGTTCTTACTGGTTCGATGATCTTGTTGATGAAAAATAATGATTTTTGATTTTTTTAAGGTTGATCTGTTTCTTGAATCGATCGAAATCTCGAAAACAGTTCGAGATACTCTCATCAAATTCATCACCGTATTGTATGTATTTAAAATTGGCACCTAGTGACTGGGTTATATGCCCTGCGTTCATATTGGGTGCTTGGTAGCTCTGCTCGTTGTCATATTCCCATCCTGATTCGTCTTGTAGTCCAATTTGTGATTCTTGAGAACGGGGTTGTGTTTGGTTTATCCCATAAGGGCCTGTATTGCGCAATCCTTTTGGATGGTGGGAAGTAGTAGTTGTTTCTGCTGTTCCGAGTACAAGAGAGGGGTGTCTGGTGCTGTTTTCTTGTAGAGGGTCTGTTCTGTGTGTGTCTAGAGGTCTGGGCGGTGTGGATGGTGACCTAGGATCTTTTGGCACGGGTGTATATGTGGAAGGTGTTGCTGGCGGAGTTCTGGTTTTAGAATCGTATAGGTTGACCGCTTCATTGTTGCGTCGTACTGTCGCAATAATTGAGGCAAAGACGTTTGGCGGGAGTTGGGTTATAGAAGGAAGCCAAAGATTCGTCATTAATGAGTCGTTTTGGCTGTCTCGCGCGCTAAGTTCTAGTTTGGGAATGGTGACGACATATGGTTCGGGATAGTTGTATACTTCTACAAAGTCCTTCAATAAACGTACAGGTGCCAGTGGAATATTAACGTATTCAGTGCTGAAGAATCGGCTATGAATGGGATGACCGTCCTTGATCTCCCGTTGCAAGCCGATGTTATCCATTGGTATCTCGTCAAGTATTGCTTCCAGGATGGGGTAGCTGTCCAGGAAGGCTACAGCTACTCGTATCAGGTCTTTTGCCAAAATGATTTCTTGTTTCATTGATTTTGTTCTTCGTAGGCAGCGCTTTTACTATACATCTGATTTGTTGAGAATGGTCTAGAACAATCACTTCTGGAGATTGGAGGCAGCTGTCGGTCTGGTTGAATTTCTTCTTCTTTAGAGCCATGATTGTCGAATCCTCCAATTCGGTTGATAGTTGTTGGGTTACGGTCCCTCCCCCTTTTTTTCGGTTTCATTCCCGTTTTTTGAGGAATGAGAAGGAGAAGTTGATTCTTATTGAATGTACCTAGCATAAATCCGGATTGTCGAACTGTGTCGGTAGACTCGATGGCAGGTACAAGTGGTTGGACAATCAACCACTCGGGTAGCAGTCTGCAGTCGGTGAATGATCGTTGGAATCGGTGAGTTTGTGGGTGTCAGAATGTCCAGGGGAAACACTTGTACCGTGATATGCACATATGGGCGTAAGTGTAAGCTCCCATGTGTGAGAAGGTTAGGTGTTTGTTAATTAGTAAAGTGAACTGTAGGGCATGGAGTTCGGGAGGTAGATATCAGTAAAGATGGGGACGGGGACTGGTTCAAGCTCAAAAGTTCGTGGACCGTAGTCTAGAGGCAAAGGGCTAGAAAAGTACAGTACTAGGACGAGGAGGACAGCGACAGTTGCTCAACGAGGATGACAAAAGGGGGAAAAGGGCGAATCGTATCAATACGAGTTTGGTGACTTTGTGGTTGTGTATCAATATCAAACCGGGAACAATTAATCAACCAAAGGTTGAATAATCGTAAGTAAAAATCGAGGGAGAGGAAAAGAAAACTAAATGAGAGTGACGCGGATGGTGTTCCTATACTGATGAAGAACACCAAAAGCGGATTCAGGGCATAAATCCTTGGGGCTGAAGATTTGAGGTTTGGGTCTACAATAAAAATACACTTTTATTCTGGAAGTAGATATATAGGTCAATGTACTTTGCACATAACAAAAATAGTGTTGATATTCCTAGTTCTGGTCGAGTGATTGAATGTCCAGTTTCTCACTTAGGGTAGAAACAAGAACTATGTGTACTTCTTCTTTATTCATCCCCGAATAACAACCTTCTTTTCACCATAGATTCAACTTTCCCTCGCCCGCAGGTTCCATTCGGTTGACTATTGACAGACTATGAATGCATGTTGGTTTAATTCGCATTTTCCACCTAATGGAATTTTGGATGCAGATGATGACATTTTTGATGTAGTTGTCTATGTTGATGAAAAAAGAGTTCAACGTTTCATTTTAGAGTACGAAAGAGTTGTGGTAATTGACTATGTTTTACCGTAAGGGTTGATATAAGTAGCAAATCTCTGGATAGATCGTGCACTAAGTGTTGGTTTTGAATTAATCTATTTGATACGGACCGTCGTATTGAAACGATTGTATGTTCAATTGAAGGACAAAGGATGATATGAACGTTGTTGAAGATTGGGTGACGTTGAAGCGAAGTATGATAGGAAGTGGAATACAGATTTGATTCATTCCTACCTTCTCACTACTCAATAGACATTTGTATGAATATCAGAAAATGTATTATGGTTCGTTACTAAAGGACGGACGCGATCAGATTTCAAATAATTATCCGATTATTATTCATTCAAATAATTACCGGTTCATTATTCGATTTCAGACCCCGTCCATGTGGATGGTGAAAGTTTGCAAATAATTATCGAATAAATATTTACAATTTGACCGCATCCATATCGATGGATTCTTCTCTACAATTTCTTCGTTAAATTATCGAGGTTTCTGACGTACTTTTACTTGACATAAATCCGTTCTTCACCATTATTCTTCTCAAATTCTTTTCATCCATATCATTCTACTCGTTTTGTTTGCTAGTTAATCAGTTTCAACAAGAACTGACAACCTTTCAATTCTTCAATCCCCGTGACCGTTTCCATTTTACTATGCGTGGACGAAAATACAAGTACTTTCCCAATCGACAATTCTCAATCGTTATAATCAACTATTTCAACAGCAGATGGATTCCATTGTCCGACAACAGCGTGGGGCACGAAATACCGACAACACCGTGGTACCAACCAATACAACGAAAATTAACATCAACCAAGACCCCCTTCTATCTTTAGTTGAGGTATTCAAATCAACGTAATTCAAGCAAAAGTTCTCCGTCAAGTGCATCGACGTTGTTCCGTTCTACAAGTGGGTCTTGCACAACGCTACTTTCGAATCAGCAAAGACAGTTGCCTTCATTCTTACAGAGAATGTGACGCGGAATAATGTTCCCTCTTCACGAGTTGAATGGCAGCCTTCATTGGAGACAGTGACATAACAGGAGAAAACTTTCCTGGCTTGTGCCAGGACTTAACAAACTAGGCAGATACTAACCGCTGCATTGTCAATTGGTACATTTGCAGAAAAAGACCAAAGAATCCTGCAATATTTCAACATTGCGTTGAAACACCTCATTATATCATCTCGCTTCCTAAACGGTTCAAGTTACATTCAAATGGTCGTTAGTAGTTCAGGAGTGGAAGGTGATGGCCGAAGGAACTCAACTGTGACAACATTCATGCTCTCAACTCCTTTGATATTTGAATATATCATTTCATTCCATTCTTTATGTTTGGCTTGAACATCAACTAAACACCCAGACAGTCATTAAAGAGTTCATGTAAAGGCTATTTCAGCCAATGATGTCCGAATTGGCGTTTGCGTTCAGAAGTTGATTAAATCGTGGACCTTGCTACAAAAAAATGTGGTTTCCGATCCATCGCATCAGCATTATGTCCGTACATCTACTTTGATGTAGCTGTTGGGAAACATTCCTTCCCGGAGGACCGTTCTAAACATGGTTTCGCTCCGAGTGAACAACGGAAAACGTTTCTATCAAGAAAACCTCCTCTTTTCTAGTCGGAGAATGTGAATCCAGTTGCTTGGTCTATACCGGAACGAGAAGATGATGCCATGCTACATATCATTGGTTCATTTCTTTGCTCGATATCTGACATGTTGTTGAATGATACGTTTGATGAACTGGGTGACGATGAATTGATGAAATGGGAACCTTTTACTCAATACCTCATAAGTTCTACAAATGCGGGTAATCCTGATGATCAACCATTTACAGATGCGTTAAATAATCCCGACGGTATCAAATCATTACCTCTCCCCACCTGTCTCAATTCACTGCCTGATTTCGTTATCAATTTATTTTCCTTGGATGGGAATCCAACCACAACGTCTGTCATTGATCTGACGTAAAATTGTGATGGTATAAATAACAAAGATGACGACAGAGAAATGGAAAAGAAATGTAAAGACCACGATTCAGATTTTACACAAATGAAACAGGGAAGGAAATCAGCTACACCAACTAGCTCTCCAAAGGGAATACCAAGACATCAGCAACCAACAACGAGATCTGCAACTGCAGGGATGAGAAACGTACAACTAATATGTGATAGCTACCTCCACATCACGGCAAGAAGAGGAATTCTGAGCAGCCTGGTCCAAATGTAACTGGATCGTCATCGACGACTGAAACAAATATACAAGTCAAAGAAGAAGATGAAATAGTGGACGCATTAAACACTGGTAAGGCTACATCATCGTTAGAATTAGGATTAGCTGTTGTAGAAGCAATGTAAACATTGAAAACGAATATGGAGTCCGTTTGCAAGATTTATGATGTGCCATTCCATGGTTCATTGGAAGGTCATTCTATAGAGATCAGTGTTACACTTCATGGTAAGGAAAAATGTGGTACTAACTGACCCCCTCCCAGTATACTTCTAGACATGCTCAGGGTCAGAAAAACTCCAAACATGACTGTTTAGATAAGAGAGGCATGAAGGGAATTGTTACGTCGATGAATGCTGTCATGGCACCAGGTGTCCACGGACATATTTTTTGAAGCTTTCTACAAATTCATCGTTGGTATAGATATTTGATAGCAAGGGAAGAAAGTGATGACAAAGAAGATGATGACAGTGATGATGAAAGTGACGACAGAATTGAGTCTGACGATGACAGTGGCAGTGATGAATACAACAATAATTCCGATGATCCTGATGATGATGGGAACAAGAGGGAAGCAAGAAAGAAGAGAAAGCAACCTCTGGTACATCTCCCACGAAGGTTTTCTCAGTGGAGAGGCTACCTTTAACGTACGTTAAAGCACCTGGGACGCACAAATGTGACCCAATAGTAAGAAGAACTTCACACACGTCGGTGGTGCAGACGGTAATTCACTTTTGGAAAACAGGAATGGATCCTATAGTATTCATCAACAGAACTGATTACAGTGATGTTGGACAGATCCATAGTACTCACCCATGGTGTAAGACTTATATGAACAATATACCACATCTACCCCATCTCAAGGTTATATACAGGTCTCCTGGGAAATTATTGATGATTTCCCGCGATGCGCTGAATGGTGCGTACTGTGGATAATGCCATAGAGATGTATGCGAAGGCTTTTGTGGCCGCAAAAAAATGAAAAATCAATAACAAATGACGCCGCCGAGAATCGAACTCTTACGACGTCAACCAGCGGTACTATGGCCGCCGACTAAGCTACAGGCCAACCATCAGCGTCTTAACGGTAAGTCACCTAATTTGATATTATAGTGCCTAAATTTGGGTAGCCTACACTGTTATGTGATTATTTTCGCTCGCAGTTATATGAGCGGCTGACACTCGTCACTGATATTAAAATATTTCTCGCCAACTGCGTAACCTGAAAAAGGTAAGTGGCAAAGTTTCAGAAGGCGATCGGCACGCGGCACCGTTGAGCAACTTCATCGGCGTTATCAACTCCGCCAGCTCCAAAAAAGAAACGGATTATGAGAGGGATGCGACGGATGCTTAGACCTGAGCAGAAAAACATTTCTTGGATGATGGATTTGGTCACCAATTTTTCTAAGCCTGGATATCTTGTGATGGATTTCTGTCGTGGGACTTTGTCAACAGCTAAGGCATGTTTAAGGGTTCCAAAGAATCGCCGTTTCATTGGTTGAAAAATGGATACGTAATGTGTTAAAGAGTCTGAACCATATCTGCTGGAAAGATAAGCACAACAGCTACTCAATACAAAGTCCAACTTGACAGCAGATGAAACGGTTTTGGAAGCAGCGGAAACATTTGTGACAACTATGGATGAAATAAATTCAAATATTATGAAAGATGTCTGGCTGGCGCCTTGAGTCCTTCCACCTGTTCAAACAATCTCAGACTACCTTCTGCACTATATGGGAACAATCAACCACGACTATACCATATTCAGAAGGTGTAAGGACATTCCAATGTCTAAATGGACCCGGAAATATGTTTCCATGTTTCATTCTTTAGATCTAAGGGGAATTCTTGCTTCCGAGGCGGGAACTCGTTGCCTATCTATTTGGCCTTCGCATGTTAAGAGGTCAAGTGTTGGTATAGGAGTTTTTGCGAAGAGAAGTTTCGGTCCTAATTATCCAATTGGTTTCTACTACGGTGCATTGGTTTAACTAGACTTGTCTGAGAAACTCCAAATTGCAAGAAACTACGGTGAAGGCCTGATTTAAGTCACTGTAGATAATTTTAACACCTGGGCTGCAGAGATTGATGGTAAGGTGACCGACAATGATGTAATCCAACATAATGTTTTAGTTGTTCCGGGGTCGTTCTGTGTTATGAGATATATAAATGACAGCCTCTTTCTACCTGACGGTACAGAAATTCCTAAACCAAAGCTGGTGAGATAGAAAATTGCAAAGAAAATGTTTCATGGAAAGTGATTAAACGACCTGCGACATAGTCATAGTTTTCCACTCATAAGTTTCTAGCTATTGTTCCGAAAAAGAACATCGCTAGTGGTGAAGAAGTGTACCTTGATTACGGCTCAGTGTACTTTAGTAATTACCCGAGACAACTTTTTCACTACCCAAGATGACTTCTTATCACTTCAAATGTTCATTTCATTGAAAAAGATATATGTTCTCATTATCTGAAAAATTAAATGTTATGTTTCACCCTTCTGTCTTTTCTTTCTTATTTCAACGAAATATTGAACAGAGAACAGTATCTTGTTCACCAACCGTAATAAATTATGATATCTTTAAATGTTACTTTCGAGAAGAACTTTTCGTCTTAAAAATTACATTTGAGAATTCTAAATTATTTCGGTACTTGTACTAACATTTCTGTCACATGATGAGAACACCGTGTTTGAAACACAATCCCTTCATAATCTGAACAAACTATTCAACAGTTTGTTCAAATATGACGGGATTGAAAGTTACAAGAACAACCACTTCTTTCAGTTCATGGTGAAATGGTTGTTCTTTATAACGCAAAACTTCGGAGATATAACGGTAGCATTGCACAAACTCTGTGACATACATTTTGTCGTCTTCTACTAGATAACGAAAACCATTTTCTATTTCTTATTCCTTAATATGAAGTTAAAAACATGCAAATTGCGATATTGAATGTGGCAATTTGATAATTATATTTTTTAACCTAGTGAAATTTGTTACTCACTACTTCATAGTCAGTCGTACATTACATGGTATACATGTTTGGTGCTTGAAAATTTTAATAACCTTTCATGTTTTTAATTTGCTTGAAAATGAATAAATTTCATCCTCTTCAATATGGAATTTCATTCTACTCCTGTTCCAAAAATAATAATTATTTCCACATTTTTTGGCCCACACGGTCATATATTTTGATGAAATGCAGTTTTTCCGAACAAACTGCGCAGTACGTAGTCCCGTACGAATTTTCTGTACGGATATCTCCATTTTGGCCACATTTCTGCAGTTTTCTATTACGATACATTCGGGCCTGCATAATTTTGAAGCCTACATTCTTTTATGAAGACCATGACGGTACTATACAAAACTCATTCACGACAACGGTGCCCCTATGAATAATTGTATATGTTTCATCGATATTCGAAACTCACAAAGTCGATACCAGGTGGTCCTGCATGGAATCAACGGTCGTGGTGTAGCGGCCATAAGAAATTTCATTGTTTGATTTATCAATCAATCTGCACGTGAGATGGGCTTATTTTTTATTTATACGGTCCTGGAGTGAGGCCCTGTCACGACTTAACTTACAGATGATGCAACCTCGACAGCAAGTTGAAGGAAAAATTTAAAATTGAAGGAATGCAATATTGCATCTTCCGATACGCAACGTATTCCATGAGTCCATGGATGCACGTTGCCTGCAATAGAGAAACAGGCTCCCAACAGCAACACATTTATCATGTTGCGATGAATGGTGCATGTGTTGCCGTGGAGTGGTCTTATATTGACATAAAACAAAACTGGGTGGACCAACTATTATAAAAGAATTCTAAAGTGGGTCAGGCTCCTATATCAATGATGTTCAAATCATCAGCTTTACTTTAGAATTTCAAAATTTGTCTTCGTCATGGTAGTGAAGTGCAAAGCTATTTCAACTGTTCCCCACCAGACTTATATACACATATTAACATTGCTTAAACAATTATTTAAACTACGGAAACTCCCGTTCAATTGCTGCAAATTCGATGCTATTTTTCTTTCGTTCCTATATCCCCACCATCCTTTCATCCACCTCCGGTTCCAATCTATTCATTTCCAGTTCAAGGCACTCAGATTCCAAGTTTATACGTGGCACCTGCAGTTCCACCTATCATTTGTTTCTTTACGTCTCCACCTTATCCCTATTTTCCGCCCGTTCAGCTTTGCGTTTTTCTAAAGCTAAACGGTCATACTCTTTTTTTTACATTTTTTCGGTATTGTTGTTTTTTTGACGATCAATCTCCGCCATTATTTCTTTATCTTCATCATCCGAGTCTTCGGACTATTTTCGTTTGCAAAGCAATCACGTACAGAATAATTTTGTACTCTGTCCACTGGATTCACCTTTGCAATGCATGGCATTATCTCTCATATTTTCACCACTTCTCTTCAGTCTCTCATCAAAAGTTGTCCTTTCTTCTCTTTCAGCACGTTTTTTCGTCCTTATCTACTGCAAGTGCGGTATCATCTAAAGTATCTTCCATTTCAATCCTAACCTCTATTATGCCACTTGCAATTGCATTTCTGGCAACGCGGTGCTGTGATCTGAATATGTTAATATCTGTCGTTTAGACTTTTCGACGTCAGCTGATTAACTCCAATAAATAAAGTAGGGGGTGCGGTTGTTAAAACTATTTTCAGCGCCTCGATAGAATTTGCTCTTGTCTTACCGTGACCGGAAGCATGGGCATCTGTTGCTATTACTGCCTTTACTAACATGATGTCTAATAAAGAAGGAAAAGGAATGCGTCTTTTTTGGTGCGTGCGTTGTTCTTATTTGATAAATTGGTTGATTAATTTGTATATCGTAGAGAGCATTGGGTTCGGTTACTACCAATTATGGTCCGATCGGTGTGATGGGGGAGACATCAGCTGCTCCTGGGTCACAAATGACATATTAGTTTTCGGGTACTTTATCTTCTGAAGCATGAGGAAACTGTCCAACCGCCCCTCTCTCTTCCTCCCCAATTGTGGAAGGGAGAGAGTAGGGTGGTTGCCAGTAAGGAGTGGCACCCCTTACTGGGGCGTACATGATGTATGTGAAGTCTTTGTGTGTTTGCGTTGTTGTTGACCTTGTTTTGAGTGCTGGTGACGGGGTTGCCGATGGGTTCCCTTTTTGCACTTTTTGGAGGAAGAAGGTGGTGGTAGTGAAATTCAATTCACAAATTTGTTCTGTACAAGAATAAAGTCCTGCAAGGTAAAAAAACTATTCTTGGGTTTCGGCAAGTAGATTGTGCCGTACAGACGATCCCAGAATTTGATTCGCCCAAATAAAATCTTTGTATACGAAAGCTATAGCTTTTATAAAATCAAATTACTTTCACTTAAATTATTACTGAAATATACGAGACTAAATCAACGATTTAGACCAAATTTGAAAAATAAAAATGACAAAAATTCTGCATTGTGGCCTACACAACTATGAAGGCACCAGTGTCCTTACTCATTTTTAGCCTTTTAGCCATTTCGCTTTTCCTAAACTCCCTAATGTTAGATTATTTGTCAGAACAGCTAATGCATCAAAGGTGCATACAGAGGCATTTATTGGCATCGTAATGGAATAAAAAATCAAGTCACAGGTGACATGTATTATATATAACATGATTTCTCTTTTACCAGTGCCGGTGTTTCTGACCAGTTTATTTTTATGTGCAAAAGAACGTTACTGTTGGCCAATGAAAGTAGAGCAGATTTTGGCAAATTATATTCAAAACAACTTAAATATTCATCATCAACGACCTACAAGACTTCAGTACTTGGACCACTACCCACGCCAAAATCAGATCCATCGCGGCATTAAACGCAACGCAACGAAAACAAAGCCGAAAAATTAAACGAGTTGAACCCTGACACGAAGGCAATCCAAGCTGGAAATACTGGAGAGTGTCGAAATTATGAATGCTTCTGATATTGTGAAAAGTGTCAAGAATGTAAATCCGGATATTAAATTCATCTGTCATAATTCATGGGGCCCTACATTACAATCCATTCGATCATGGAGTCGACGTTTTGGTGGGCTCCGCTACGAAATACATATAGGGCATTATGATTTGATGATGGAGATAATTACGAAGAGATGATTTGTAAAAATGGAAAGGCATTGTAAAACTGTCCTGCTAATCGGTAAATAGTTAGAAAGAAGGCCTGAAATGAAATATTAATACATCCTGGATAACAATCTCATCCTCAACAAAGCATGTGAACCCAAGTGTGATAATCGATCAAATTCAGATTGTGGTAATGATGGTCGATTGTAACGACGTGAGCGTTACTTATTGTGTTTATGCCAATCGATACTAAAATGATGTCGTCGCTGCTCGGAATTTAAAAGTGCCAGGTTTTCACGTACTGCGTATGTTTAGTGATCACTTATTCATATAGTAATTATGTCAATTGTTCAGATGATGCTGTTACATTTTGTGAGCAGAATGATTGCGCAAAGTTGAAAATACAGTGGTATTTTTCCGTGTTTTTGTAACTCTTAATGTCAGTACGTAGAGTTTATTTCTTTCTTATTTATATATTTTATATTTATAATTTTTAGGTTATTTAAATTTTTAAAATTTTAAGTGATTAATTTTTAACTTTTCAGCGAAGACACCATTTTCTCACATGGCAGCCATCCTCGCCTCATCACTTTTTACCAGTAATTTTCCTTATTCAATTCGCGCTGTTCTCGATTTTTTTAAACTCTTCAATTGTAATTGCATCTGGATTGTATATCTCAATAAATAAGCTTTCTCCGGCTTCAAAAATTCTAGAGCAATAAGCTTAGAATCATGGAACTTGTATTTCAGTGACTCAGTACGTGTACCTACAGACACGTCTATAAGCGGAAAATCAAATTCTTCTAAGTACAACCCTTTCCCCACTGCACAATTCCCTGTGGTGCAATTAGGTTTTGGACACGTGTATTTTTAGTGACTTTTGTGATATTTTTTCTTTTGTGTAGGACCACATTTTTTGGGTGGCTTTTTACAATCTCCACGTGTGTTTTGGACATTGTTGCGGATTACACTGTACCAGTAGCTCCCACTCTGCTACCTTGTCCTATACGCTCCCTCCTGCCATTCGGTAGCAGGTGGGGCCTTCTTAAGAGGTTTTTGAGTGTATCTTTCGTCAATTCTAATAAAGAAAAGCATTCCTCAGACTTTAATCGCCTCCATAGCTTGGATGCTACATAATCTTCAAACCATCTTTGGAATTGGCCTTCGTTCTTCAACGCAAACGTTAACTCTCGACTCCGCCTTACAACCGTTCTCAATCCGTTAGCTTAACGTTAGTCATGCTGCACGCGTAATACGGTCGTTCCACTCCACCTCTCACGAGGTTTTTATTAGATCCTTCTGTATTTGCGCGCGTTGTGTGCGTTCGCAATCGATCATCCATCGACTCTTGTCGTTTGTTCACCCTCCGACAAGAGTACTCGTCGGAAATTCAACTACTACCTACCACTACATGTAATTGCGTTCCTTCAATTTTGGTGAAGTTCTGTCACATGTGAACTACTCGAAAAGAAGGGCTCGAATCATTTTATGTCGAAGTAAAATCGATACCTCCTTTTCGTGTGATAAGGAGCGGGAGTCAGAAGCAAAGTGGGAAGTGGGTAGAACAATGGAGGCAAAGAGACTCGTTGATGTATTGACATTGATGGAGACATGAAGGAGACATGACGAGCGGTTGGTATTGACAGCGGAGGCAAAAGAACGATGCACTGGAGAGAGATGTGGTAAGTGGGAAAGGACAATAGAGAACGTGGGGGGTTGATGGGTACCGATCACGCATCGGGGATTACATGGAGATACGACGCAGCGTCGACGCATCGTCGTATATTTTGATCCCTCCAACCGCAGGAGTCCACCACTGGTAAGGATCGAAGTGCATCGTTGTGATGCTGATGTCACCGCCCGCGGAAGTCGAAGTTGGTGTTGCATATCGGACGTAGGATGAAGGCGCAAAAAACAATAACTGGAAATCACTGGAGGAGAAAAGGGCAAAAGGAAACGGTATCTGCGTGTAGGATAGAGTATTGCACAAATCATTAAATACGGTACACATTTGGTGATTGCAACGTGGAAAATGACACTCACTGGTAGATCGCTACAGGAAGAAAAATCATTCACTTATGAAGTGATGATACTGTATGCGACTCGTGGCTACATAACATTCACTTATGGAATGATACAGTAGGAAACACACGTGTTCAGGTATTGGATAGGATCCGAATTTATCAATTAGGATATTTGCAACAATTAAGGTACTACACTTGTCGTGGCATTTCCAGCTATCGGCGCTTTTGATTTTACTATACATACCGTGCCCGAAAACGAATGACGACAATAAAGAAGATCTAGACATATAGAAAACCAGAAATCCCCAGATTTCTCTAGATAGCGTCGAAATATTTCATCGAATTCGGCAAAAGGAATTGGACCGAAGCGAGCCTTAGGTTCACCAACTCTCAACGTTAATAGGAAAAGGTAGGCCCCACACTACTGCAGTGTGCCCTACCACTCGTCTATTTCAATCAAATCGACGGATACGCACTTCAGCAACTACGTCCCACCTTCCGCAGGGCTACTTAAGTGTAGCAGGGACTGGGTCACCATCCGCACTACACGAGCTATGAAAACACAACACCAAGCATACCGCGAATGTAGATAAGAATCGTGCCGTACTGCAATTACCAAGAAGATATTCGGTAGCCTGGCCTGCGGACATTCTACAGTTTAGACTCCCGTATACGGAGAATGACTCAGTCGCATCCTCGAACCAATATGAACAATAGTAAAGCACAGAAGGGCATTTGGTCCTCAGACCCCCAATAGGGGATACCAGCACCAAATACGCCATTAAGAGAAGCAAGGGGGATGTAGCTGAATTCTCCAAATAGAACATGATTTGAAACTCCAAGCACTACGGTCCAGATACTGGAGACTCCAGCGGAGGAGGAATACGACTACCCCAATGCTTTCGACAATTCCTACCCACCGCAAAAGAACTCCTGCCCCGAATAGAAGATAGAATACATCGCTCTCCTTCGAAATTACAGCGACAACATCATAAGAGCCCTAAAGGATACTGAT
>JAULBU010018445.1:0-20209 GCA_032358235.1 Odonthalia washingtoniensis | reverse complement strand
AGGCCTATATAATAAGTTCAGAGGACAATATAATCCCCCCTGGAACAGATTGTACAGGGGAATTGGTTCTAGGAAATACGTTCTTATTGAAATCAGGTCTGGACGTAAAGGAATTCATTGCTGATAATATAAATAAATTATCAGAAATAGACTATGGTGAACTATCCGAATCACCATCACAAGGGAATATTGGTAACCTTACGGTAAGTCTACTAAAAGATCAAGTGCCGAATCCGCTAAATGTCAATCAACGCTTTTCTATTTTGGTTGCAAATAGTGATTTCGCATTTCAGGATGACGATGACATAGAATACAAGGATATTGACATTTTTACCCAAGATAAAGATGAATTACGGAGGGCTATCGTGAAAATGATAACAAATGGAAACAAGTTCTTACCCAAAACGTTACAGGCATCTTTTAAAGAATTGGTAAACCAGTATGCAGATGTATTCCGAGTAAAGATTGGAAAGGATCCACCAGTGGAGGTAGCACCAATGGAAATTAAGTTTGAATCTGTTGAAAGACCGGTGAAGGTACGTCAGAGAACATATTATCCTGAACAACTCAAATTCATGAAAATGAAATGTGATGAGTTGCCGTAGGTAGGATACATTTATCGCAATTCGACCTCGAAATGGGCCTGTGCTCCACTAATTATCCAAAAGACGAGGAAAGAAGGTTTTCGCTTTACAGTGAACCTGCGTCCGGTAAATTCACAAACAAAGAGGAATATGTGGACAATGCCTCATGTAGATCCAATGCTGGCTGGCTCTTTTGACCGGTGCAAAAATTTATTTTCGTTTGGATTTTATCCACGGCTACTGGAAATTCCCCTTTCAAAAGATTCACAGGAATGCCAGTCTTTTCACACACCGTCCGGAGTTTTCAGCCCTACTCGAGTTTTAAATGGAGCTACAAACTCAGTTTCATATTTTCAAGATTCCATGGAGTATTTGTTTGCCCACTTATCGGTTAACATCTGGTTAGATGAAATCCTGGGATTTGAAAAAACCGCCGCTGGATTGCTCAATATATTACTAGCTGATTTGGAAATATGCAAAAAGAGAGGTCTCAAACTGAACCCGAACAAATGTGAACTACTCACAAATTGTGCACAATTTTGCGGACGAATAATTGACAAAACTGGTGTAAAGTTCCACCCTCGTAACTACGAAGCTCTCATAAATATGCCAGAACCAAAGACTGTAGGAGCTCTTATGAAATTTGTTCCTGGGGCAAATTGGATGAGAACAGCTAAACCACAGTTTGCAGAATTAATCGAACCGCTTCATAACCTATTAGAAGAACAGTACAAGAAATACAACAGTCGAAAAACGCTTGTTAATAATCGCCCTCTGACCGTATGGGAGGACGGGAATCAGTCTGTATTTTCATCTCTCATTGAAGCGATTCTAAAACAAGCAACACTTGCAACACCGGATTTGGAGAAAATATTATGCCTTTTTATCGATGCATCAGAGTTGCATTGGGCTGGAATGTTGAGTCAAGTACCAATAGAAGAGTTTCAAATGGGTACAAAGCCACCCCAAAAATGGTCTCACTCGCCAGTTGATTTCGTTTCTAGATCTTTCAAAGAATCCTAGTTCCGTTGGTCTACTTCTAAAAAGGAGTGTTATTCAATAGTGACAAGTGTCACTCGTCTATCTCACATTTTGGCAATATGCGGTGAGTTCTCCTTGTTTACTGATCACAAGAATATTTTATATATCCTATCTCCATCTAGATTTAATGCAAATGTGTCCCGTCACGTGGTTCATAAAAAACATCGTTGGGAACTGCGGTTATCAGAGTTTGAATTTATCGTGGAACACATTGCCGGTGAGCTAAATATTTGGGCAGATATCTTGACTTGCTGGGCCGCTCCTGGGAATGCAATATTTCTAGCACAACGTTCAGCAGCACTACAGGTGCCTCTTATTTGAAAATATCTTCCCAATTTACCATCTATAGAGGTTATAACGGCTGCAAAGAAGCTTTCGAAACCGGAACAACAAAGTATTTTTATTTACTCAGAGATTTCAGGTGTTGAGGTATGGGTAAACAAGGAAGGAAAATTATATATTCCCCCGAACAACGAAGAATTACAGCTTCGAATCTGTACAGCTGCCCATTATGGATCAGGTGGACATGGAGGAAGCGAGGCTACAGTTGCTATTGTAAAAGAAAAGGTTCTGTGGAAATCTTTGGAAGCTGATGTGAAAGAGTTCGTTCAAATCTGTCTTGTTTGCCTCTTGTCGGCAGGCGGTTCTAAAGTTCCAAGGTCAATGGGGCACCAAGTACATGCAAGTGATGTAGGTCAGCTTATCCATTTTGACTATTAATATATTGGGGACCCACGTACTGGTGAACAATACATTCTTATCATTAAAGATGATTTTTCAGGATATGTCAATCTCACAGCATACAAGCATGCTGACGCCGAATAAGCTGCAAAATCATTGAGTGAATATTTATGCCATTTCACACCGGTGCTAAATTTGTTCTCAGATCAAGGTCCTCATTTTTTTAACAAGATAATGGAGCTGCTGGCATCTTCGCTAGGTGCAAAACATAGCTTTTAAACTGTATATACACCACGAGAAAATGGAACTGTGAAGGCGGTCTGTAAGGAAGTGTTACGTGTTATGAGAGCTTTTAGTATTGATCAAAAAATCCCTGAATCTGATTGGCCAAAACCGTGAAGGTACTACGGAGTATAATCAACAACTCTCCAACAAGACGGCTGGGAGGTCGGGCTCCAATTACAGTACACATCGGTAAAGTAGCGGGAAACCCTTTTACTGTGGCCACGTATAATTTTTCAATGAATAAGGTGTCGTCAGCCGATGAAGCCCTTTTCATTCAGAGATTGGAAATTGATAAATTTCAAAAAGCTATGGATAGTATGCACAAACAGGTTGACAGGATACAAACTGTTTCCCGTGCTCAGGCAGTGGACCACCACAATATCAAGACACATATACGGCCATATAAGCCGGACATGGGCGATTATGTCGTCATTACACGAATGCATGGGCCACGAACAAAAATGTCTGCTAACTGGGTAGACCCTCGGCAAATTATTCGAATTATATCTGATTTTACGGTTGAAGTACTACACTGCTGACAGGAGTAACTAAAGTGATCCATATATGCCGCGTCAAGCCCTATGTGGATTCTGCTGTTGGAAAGGCCGTCGAATTACAAGAAGTGGCTGATTTCACAGATCGCATTTGGTGCAGTGTCGACGGAATCAAAGCTATTAAATCTAATGACGGCGGTTTTCAAGTTTCGGTACATTGGAAGGGTCTTACAAGCAGCGGAGATTCTTGGGAACCTTTGGAAGTAATGTACGAAGATGTACCTTCGAAAGTACGTGCCTTTTTAAAAAAACGTCGAGCTTCCGAATTGATCAAAACTGCTCGGAAGTCCATAGGTATTTAATCCAGCCTTGGGGGGACTGTTACGCGCTATACTTACACCATGACTGAATTCACATACATATGTACAGCTACACGTGTTATTAGAAATTCACAACTTCCGCAATTAGAGCGGACGGCTTACAGTTAGAGATCGAACTGAGTGTTGAACTACAGTGGCTTCCAGCAAATGAATTGGAGCTTACTGTAGAATTACATTCTTCGAATTAAGAAAGTGATGAGTGAATTTTTTACAATTTACTGACACGGTATATAAGTTTATTTTCGTACGCCCCAAAAGAAAAATAAACACTTATCTTCATCGTCCTACTTTGATCATTTTTCAGATTTGACACTAATTGCATAATAAAGACCCACTACTTATTTTCTTCAACGACACCCCGCAGAGAGGTACTGGAACTGCGTATACCAACTAGATGAAAGCCAATGCTAAGATCAAGTCTACAATTGTGCTTTGTTTTGGCGATTCAACTATGGCTAAAACTAGCTTACTCGTCGATGAAGATGAAAAGTCCACCAAGATGCTGCAAGGTGAGCTGCAAAGGATCTTCTATGTATCTAGAACTCAAGCCGTTGCCAACCTTTACGCAAAACTTGAAGAATTAAAAATTTCCGAAGGTGCGAATTGGGATGATACTGTATCCCAATTTATGTCATTAATTGATGAACTCGCCAGTTTGGACTACCACCTCATCGATAAAGAAAAATCAACCAAATAATTCGCTTACTACCACAGTCATTTGATCCTCTAGCTATGGATTCCACGTTAAGCACAACCTCATTTGATGACATTACATAGTCCGTATCTGCTAACATCGAAAGTCGCAAGAATACCTGTACTTGGAAACAGGTAAGAAATACTCCACAGATCTAATTTAATGGGCGTGACACCGAAAATGAAAGTGAAATTCCCAATTACCGCGTTAGAAGAGGACTTTCTGTCCGTGGTCGTGGACATGGTCACAGAAGAGGAGGTGGAAGCTGTGGTGGAAATGTTCAAGGAAGGGATGATGAGAGGACCTGCCACTATTGTGAAAAGCCGGACCATTTTATTAAATTCTGTCGTTTTTGTACTAATGAAGAAGATAATGGTCGCATTAGGAAGCCCATTCATCACAATGGTGGTAATAGCGATAGGAAAGGTTGGAATCGCTCCATTCAAGGCCGATGAGATAATAACCAAGGTGGACCTGTACGAAAATACTGGAACCAAGATAAAAATCCTGTTGCCAACTACGCCCAAGTCAACCAGACCTTCGATATTACACCACCACCACCTTCGAATGTTCGTCACTTCCAATCTTCTCACGAGAGAATGACCCAGACCAAGCTTCGAAGCCACGTCGCCAAACTTGGAAACGAGAAGATCTAAGAAGCACTCATCGAATTTGGCGCAACTAACAACTTCTTCCATCGCCGGTCCTCCTTCAGTAAGCATGAAAGGATTAATCCTGAGGCCGCCCGCGTAGCACATGGTAACTTTCATATTGTTGGGAAGGGTACAGTCCGTATATCGATTGGTGTTAAACTCATCGCTGAGGCGTATCATGCCCCTAAATTTACCTCAAACATCCTCGCCGCCAACATCCTTTTCGAATAATTTGAGGTCAGCATGTCTTTTTCACTCCACCCATACAAGGCTTGTACTCCATTCAAGATTGGTTCCTTCGCCAATAAGGAATTAATGTGGGAAACTGCATGTATTTACTAACTTTACCCCATGATGTGCGATAAAGTCACGTGTAACTGTACTCCAGAAACCAATTCAATGATCGCCCAATCCACGCACGAATTCACCTCTTATGAGAGTTGGCATGAAAAAGTCGGTCAAATATCAGCTGATCGCTCTGTAAATCTTTGGAACCTGCAAAACGACGTACCCATTTTATCAAGATCCATCAATAAATCTCTCGACTTCATCTTGTGTGTGACTGTAAAGAAAAAGAAGGCGCCAATTGCAGGGTTGAAACGATACCATCGCCATATGCAGAGGTTCATTTTGATCTCTCCTCTCCATTATTCCCACGCTTGGGAGGAAATATATCCGTAGCCCATTTCTTCGAACCTCGTACAGACAATTTAGACATCAGGATTATTAAGATGAAAAGTGAATTCCCAGGTATAGTGAGAAACTATATTTTGATGGTAGAGAATCACTTTTCAGCGGAAAGTTATCGTGTCAAAACTGTACGAGCCGATAACGAAAAGAAGAATCTGACCTCCACGCTCATATAATTCTGTCAAAGCACAGGAATTCCCATCAATACATCACCACCATATGCATCAGACAGAAACGGACTGATCGAACGACTTGTCTAGAATTATTGGAAACGCGCCCGAGTTCTAATGTTCGCAACCGATCTTACAAAAGAATTATGTGGAGAATCAATCATTCTCGTCAATTTACTTAGAAATAGACTTAATACTCTCGCACCGACAACAAGATCCCACTTCTCGAATGGGACAATTCCGCGATTATTGACTTCACAACTATGTTCGAGTTCGGGGCTCATGGTTATTCATTCATATATTACCCACGAAAAAATGCCAAGAAGAAGCTCCTTCCCCGATTTGAGTCGTCGCACTTCGTTGGTATGGAAAGTGATACAAGGCTCATTCGCGTCTTCGTGGTTCGTAAGAACATAATTCGTATTGTTCGCCGGGCGGACTTCCATTTGACAAAGTCAAACATACTTCCGTCTGTTTCAAGCCTTCTAGATGAACTTTCAAGACAAAGATAGATCGAAGAGACCGAAAATGAAGCTGAAAATCCAGTGAAAGAGGATCCTCAGAGCTACATATTCGCAATGTAGAACCATCTTGTCCCGCATTAGTCTTACGCCGGAATTTCTGATGGTACTCCACTTCCAAGGTCTTTCAAGGATGCTCGTTTTCAATCTTAGTGCGCAGAAGAAATTGATAGAGAATTTAACACTCTTTCCCGCTGTGAAACTTTAACTTACATCCCCAGAAACTTTTCTACTGCTTCAATTCCGTTTAAATGGAGATTCAGAGCAAAGCAAACTGATTATACTGGTACTGAGTTCCTTTTCAATAAAAGATGTACCCTTAGTGGTGATTTACAAGAAGCGTACCATGAATATGATCCCGAACGTCTATACGCACCGGTCGCCTCCCACGAGAGCATTTAAATGCACTTCTCAATCGTAGCAATTAACGATCTCATTCTGGAAGGATGTGATGTCTCAAATGCGTATCTTAATGGATACCTAGAATACCGATGTCATGGAACAGCCTACAGACTCGTCTGGAAATCTGGCCGTATCTAGTCATGTCTGTCTACTTAAGAAGTCACTTTATGGTGCAAACAGGATTGTCGAATTTGGCGTTTTACACACGATCACCTAATTCGATTAAGATTCACCAGCGCCAATACTACGAACGGCTTCTTGTTTGGTTCGGCTTACAAGGGTGTAACACCGTTTTGACTCTTCTTGGTTCGAACAGTGACTTTCAGCCCCGTATCCCTAAAGAAGATCATCTTCACTCCACCAAACATCACGATTACATCGCAATGGTCGGCGGGATCGCATACATAGCTGCATGCACAGACCAGACATGGTCTTCGCCGTGTCAGCTCTTGATCGTCATCTTAACGATCCGTGTTATCATCGTCACATGTCCCTCGCCAAACGTGTATTACAATACATAAATGGAACTCTGGACTACGGAATTAAGTTTTCTTTCAGTCGTTCTCTTTGCCCTGATAGAATCCACGCAGAGGTAGATGCTGAATGGGGTAGTGACATGCAATACCGCGAGTGCACGACTGGAGTTTTGATAGAATCAATGCAGATCCAATATTTTGGAGAAGCAAGAGCCAGACAATTGTCGCCCTCTCCTCTGCAGAGGCCGAGTACATCGCATTATCAGCTTGTGCAAAGGAAGTTTCTTCGATGCGCAAGATGTTCTGGGAAATGTGTAATCAATCACGCTGGGAGGACTCCATCGAGTTTTCTGCAACTATTCTAGAAGTGGACAGCACTGATGCAATGTCAAATGCAACTCGAGATAACGCTACATATCGCACGACGCATATTGAAATCAAGTATCACCACGTATGAGATCTTATTTCTCATCGCATTGTTATACTCAAGAAAGCCTACTCAATTCCAAGTGGATGAAGCATTGGCAAGAACTGCCACCGTTCAAGTTTTGGATCGATTTGAAATCGCGCTTCAAATGCCGGAGGAATTATAATATACATATATAAAAGGAAAAATTAAAAAATGGAAGAAGAAGATGATGATGATAATGAAGATATTATTAATATGAAGATAATAATAAGAAAAAGAGGACAATTCATTAATAGAAGACGAAAATGGCAGTCAATTCACTTACAGAACATTGCATCCACGCACACAGAAGAAGAAGAAAATTTGGTCAATACAATCACATAAAACAGTCAGTCAGTATCCGCACACGACGATTAACCCACAAACTACTAATTGCTTCAAAGAAATCCTTGTCCGAACTCGGCATCACGTGGTGCCACGGACGTACGACCTTTGCCCAAAGTTTGAGTCGATAATAGGGGCGTACCTCTCCCGGAAGAGTCTTGTTGCGAAGATAGCGGCCACGATTAGGCCTATTTGGCTCAAGGCGTACAAAAATGCGCGAACAAGGCGGTCTGGGGACCATTTAGTCACCAGGTGGGAATAGTGGAAGCAGTGTGTGTGTGCGTTAGATTCATGTAGTATTGGAGGTCGGCCGAGTCGTGTATCTCAAATTGAGATGGGACGTATTTGTAAAGGTGTTAATGTACTTTGTGTAGACATATTACTATTTATAGGTGCAGGTTATCCCAGATTCGGAAACAAATTTATTGGTGCAGGTGATTTCATATTCGGAAACAAATTTATAGATGCAGGTGATTCCGGATTCGGAAACAAATTAATAAGTGCAGGTGATTCTTCATTTGGAAACAAATTCAATGGTGCAGGTGAATTCCGGATAATTAATCCGATGAGAAATGGGCAAATTAATGCGTCTACTTTACTGTGCAGTGTTACGTAAGGGTGATGCCGAAGTCGGGATGATGCTAAGTACAATGGTTACCTAGGTTCCTACAATTTATCTCATCGTCGTATTTGAATCACACCAGCGTGCCTCAGATAACTTGACTCTATTTGCAGGCACACGTGTATCAATACACCGAAACTAGTACAGTGTTCTGAATTGTACACAGACTCTCGTTGAACATTACAAATGAAAACTCTTGTTCAAGACGATTCATATGACGGGAGAGACACTAGAAAGAAATAGAAGTCAATTAAAGATTCATCACAAACTACTAGTGTTTCAGTTGTAGATCCCAAGATTTGCGTCATTAATTTTGTAAACCTTCCAGTCGAAAGCGCTTTCGTCAGTAGGTCTGCCAACTGGTATTCAGTTGGCTTGTACACCAACATAATCTCTCGATTTAGAAACGTCTCCATTTGATAGTGATATCTAAGGCTGATGTGTTTCGAGGTTAAAAACTTGCCCTCACCCTTGGCTAGGGTGATGCACGCCTGACTCTCTTCGTGCATTACTGTAACGGTATTTTGTTCGTTCTTAAATTCCAGTAGCGTAAATAAAAACCACATCACCATCCGTGCTGCCAAGTCTGCTGCGATATATTTAGCCTCCGCCGTGCTGTAGGATATAATTGACTGTCGCTTCGATGACCAGTCTATTATATGTTCACCCACATAAATTGTATCCCACTTGTCGACATTCTTGTTTTTATGTCGTCAGCTCAACTCGAATCAACATACAAATGTAGCTTGTTCGCCATATAAACCCATTTATAAAACAAAAAAGGCCCTTTGTACACTGCGTACCAAATGTTTTAAAAAAACCACCAAAACCGTGTTACAGTTGGTGGTTTCAAACCATCAACTGTGTTAGTTCAATCCATCAACTGTACTGTAGAAACCACTACACGTAGTGGTTTAATTCACGACATGTGTCGTATAAGCTTCAACGATAACGTCGGATTAAACCTCTGCAGTTGGTGGTTTCAAACCACTACATGTGTCGGTTTAATCCAATACAGTTGGTGGTTTTAATCCACTACATGTGTTGGTTAAAACCGACGTTATCGTCGGTTTGGAAGCACTAATGTTGGTGGATGAAACCAACGTTATCGTGGGTTATATCAAAATCAAAAATGCATATTGTTAACAATATGATATGACATACATGCCATATCATATTATTGTGTGAATTAATATATTTTTTGTTATTATAATACGGCATTAACAGCTAAATAGAAACGATGGTTTTCAATAAAAAATTTATGACTATGCAAATATTTCCACTTGTTCCGCTCGTTCGATTTCGTCATTAACAAGAACTTTTGCGACCTCTCTATCTTCAATTGTAAGACATTTTTCAATTTATTTTGTTGTGTTTTATTGAACCAATCCACGATCTGTTCGTACTCTATCATGTGAATTAAAATCATCATCATCATGAGAGGAAGAGAACTGTTGAACAGGGGTTGCTCTGTTGACAGACAATGGTCGTGGCGGTGGTGGAGGTACATGCATGAGTCCACCAGAATGAGGGTGATGAAGAATGGCAGAAGTGTTGATACTATTATTATGAATACGTTTGGATGTTGTCGTTGTAGAAGAGGTAGTAGAGAAGGCCGTGGAGGTAGATGATGATATATCCGGCGCGCTTAACGGGACATACTTAGCAGGAATGTGAGGAGGAATTTGGCACGTTTAAATTAATTTTATTGGCAAGAATATTACTCTGCATATGGTCTTCAGCAGAGTCACAAGCAGCTATTGTTGTCGTCCCTTCTTTTGAATTTGTTGTTACGGAATGTTTCACCTTTACAGTCAGAATTGTAGTTGTGGTTGTTGATGTTGTCGTTACCAGGTGTTAATGTTCTGGAGTAGAAAGTGATGAAGAATTTTGTGGTGATGATTGTTGCTGTTGAAAAAAAAGCGTAGTTAAAATAGGTGGGGCAGCAGGTCTTCTGAACGGTGATTTCGTCGTTGCAGCATTGAGATGATTATGGCGCGGTGGGGTAATCTGATTTTCAGTCTGTACTTGTATCCGTGGTACGAATAGATTTGCCAAATCATTGATTTCAGCAACACAAGATCTCACTTCATTTTTTAACTCATTTCACATATTTGGCCCATTAATTCGTTCTTCATTCTTAATTTTCCGTCCCTCTACTTCTGTAAGCATATCTTTTACGACCCCATTTTCAAACACTCCACTTTTCCTTGCTGGACCAGCTTCAACATCCACTTCACCAATAATATCACTCATTCCAAATTTACCGTCACCACCATCACCAGATGAATTACGTTCCAAGAGTTCTGTTTTCATGTTCACAGCAGCAGCCATGTTAAGCTCTGTTTCTCAACAATGGATACCGGAAGGAGTTGATTCCCCACTATTCGCCGAGACTGGCCGACGTTTGTTGGCCGTTGCCGAAGGCCGATCGTTGCCTGCAGATGATGAAGATAGCCTCGCTTGATTAATAGCCGACTAGAATGCGCTCACATTTGGAGCAATGGCTGGAACTTCCACTCGATCTGGTGATCGGCAGCCACGTGTAAGCGAGTTAATCTGAGTTTGATGATTAGGTTGTTCAAACCGACGAAGAATAGCTTCAAAATTACAGATATCGGCGGGTGATTCGTTAATTGTTGTGTGATTTTGTTTCTTTTCTCAATTCTTTTCCGGTAGTGGGCTGTCAGAAATCATGGCAGATGCACTGATAACAAAAAAAAGCGAAATCGAAATCGAAATGAACCGTGGGTTGACAAAGAACGTGGATGGCAGGAAAATGAATGTGGAGTCAAAATTTGTAATACTTCAACTGAATCCCACACCAAGATTTGGGATGATTCGGATAGAAATGGTGAAGATTGTAAAAGACAAAACCCAATTTTGGACAATTTTGGACGAAAATGCCCAAAAATGGGTCTCAAACGTCCTGTATCTCGCGCATGCCTTTCTGGATCACATTCAAACTTAGTGTGAAATTTTATAGGACTACAAATTAATCCCAAACCAAGTTTAGGGAAGATCCGGATAAGAATGGTCGAGATTGTAAAAAACAAAACCCATTTTTGGACGAAAACGTCCAAAAATGGGTCTCAAACGTCCTGTATCTCGCCCATACCTTTCCCGATCAATTTCAAACTTGGTGTAGCATTTTTCTAGTACCTCCACTTAAACACACATTAAGTTTGGGGACGGTCTGGATAGAAATGGTCGAGATTGTAAAAAACCCACTTTTAGACGAAAACGTCCAAAAATGGGTCTCAAACGTCCTGTATCTCACCAATACCTTTCCTGATCAAGTTCAAATCTGGTGTGAATATATTTAGTACAGTTGACTTATCTCATTACAAGTTTCAAGATGATACAGATAGAACCGGCCGAGAACGCAAAACATATCGCAATTTTGGACCAATTTGTTGCAACCAAATATCATATACTGTACATGTAGTGGATTAATCCGACATATGTAGTGGTTTGAAACAGACACTTGCCACCTGTAAACCACCAATTGGAAAATACCACTACAATTGGTGGTTTAAACAACCAACTGTAGTGGTTTTCAAATTTTTTGGAACGCAGTATACCCTTAAGATACCTTGCAACACCTTTTACGACACTACAGTGCGACTAGTGTGGATAAGACATGAACATTGAGAATTCTAATACCGCGTGTAAAATTTCTGGACTTGTGCAAACGCTTTGATACAGAAGGAAACCAATCATTTCCCTGTAAGGGAACTCATTTTCCTATCATTTTCATCTGTGTAGATACTTTTACGAAAATCAGCGTCCTTTGACAAAGGTACTGGACTCAGTTTTGCATTTTCCAAGTTGAAATAGTTGAAACTGGACAGTATTTCCTCGATATAAGTGGTTTTAGTTTTATACATACCCTCTGGTTTGTGGACAATACTCATGCCGAAAATCTATTTGACTAATACGAGATCAGTCATTTTGAATTCATCGTTCAGAACCGTCTTTTCTTTCGTAGTGATATATCATTCAGAACCCTCTTTTCTTTCAGTAGTATATGTAAGTCAGTAATAATTATAAGTATTTAATCTATATACACCAGTATAGCTAGCTCCAAGTCACCATCATCACTGTAGCTGGTGTAGATGCATCTGTCCGCCACATTTGGCGTCAGGCCGACATCAAGTTTTAGAACTCATCCAAAAGTTGATTCCATACCCTTAGTACCTGCTTTCAGTCGTAAAGCGCTATCAATAGTCTCAAACACTTGACTTATGACACCAGTTCTTTGAACCAGGGATGGTTTAACATACACCACGTCACTCACTACCGTATTTAGGAATTCGGTATCAACATCTATTTGATATAATTTTAAATTTAATTTCATAGCCAACGAGAGCATCAATCTTAAAGTTGATAAGAGTGAATGCATTCGTCAAGTCACAATCCATCCATTGATACTACATAAACAACTAGGCGACCCACCTCGCTTTGTATTTGACTACGATGTCTTTCTAATACTCTTTACGTTTAAAAATACATCAAGTGCTGATATGCTTCCCACTATTTGGCATATAGACCACCTCGTAAGACTTCAATTTATTCATTGCCATGAGTTCTGCTGAACATGGTGATTTCCATTTTTCCGCATGTTCATATTCCATGGCCAACCCATAGGTTTCGGAATGATCAATGCGCCCTCTGCCCGTATACTCATTGCCTCTTCCAGCATTGATTCCTTTCTCAATTTTAGTGACACCTCGTCATAAATCGGCTTTGAATGTTCAATATACTCCTGGACGATTAAATTCTTGTCGATTATGACTTTTGTTGATTCAATTTGCTCAAGTGCACTCTCCTAATTGTTGATGTTTATACGACAGTCTCCTCCTGCCCGATTTCGTCATTCCAAACAAATGGTACTGTGGCGCCTTACAGTACGACGCCTTTGTAGACGTCATTAAGGACGTAATTTGCATTAACATTTACCTTGGGTTTGACCCTATTTTAGAACCCCGCCGAGTAGCTCGTGAGTCGGAGGTACAGGGGATTACAAAGGGGCTTGGAAGAGCAAAACACTAGCTCGACATAACGGTGGACTGTAAACACCGTCGTGGAGACGAGGATGGGGAGTTCGACGACCTTGTGCTACAAACTTCCAGTGGAACTTTCAGCGGACGCGCACTTAGGGGAGCACTGGTTACTCTTCGTAGTACCAGCCCGTCCTGGAATGTGGTAGTAGTCTCGGGGTTGGTTTCGGTTGTTAAAGTTGGATCGCGCAAGATTGGGGGTCAGCTCTTTACCAGGGAAAAGATGCCCGTCCAAGTCCGCGCCGAATGGCGACGACGAACCCGTATTTACTATCTAAAAACTGGAGTCAACAATTGGCCAGAAAGGGAAAGGTCTGGACACGTGTAAACAAAGTTAAAAAAGGAGGGAAAGAACGGAAAAAGGGGAGGAAAAAAAGAGGTTTGGGACCCGGTTATTAGAGTGGGTGGTTCCGAGTACCCCCAAGGGGCGAGGTACTACACCTATTCTTGGTGCCAAGTGGACGAACACGTCAGTTTTTGGTGACATTGTCGGTGTTGTCACTGAAATTTTCCCGTCTTTCTTGTGATCAATTACAGAGTTTTTGAGTGGCACCATTCGCTATGTTTGATACCGCATTTGATACCGCGTTTGTCTGCTTTCCAACTCACCATGGTTGATATGGATGAAAAACTTTTCATCCATCCTGTTCTTCAATGAAGGACACATATCTTTCAAGCACAATAGTCTTTGTCACATGACAGTAGAATTTGTAGCATAAAACACTTTCCGCGATTCCAACGAGAAAAGCCCTCTGTGCTATTACATCCAGATTTATACTCTTATGTAAAGGTATGTATATTATTGGAGTACAGCCGAATGGTTTGAAAACCTTCAGATAGGCTTCCTTATTGTAGAATAATCCAAAGGGAGATTCTTTATTCTGAGAAGTACTCGTAGTAAATCTATTCCTGATTGTAGTAGCATAAATAATACGTGACCCCACCATATTTTTATCTAACCCACTATTAATTATCATGAATCTTTCTATTTAGACAAGCGCACTATTAATACGCTCGACAACATGCATCTGTGCATGTACCGAAAGATCCGTTGGTCCATGTGCAACTCCATATGCTTTTAGAAATTATTGAATTTCTCTTGATGCGTACTCACTACCCTGATCACTTATCAGAGTCTGAACAAGGCAGATTTTCTTGCCCATGACAGATATATACTGTTTCACATTTCTCACAGTTTGCGATTTGCGATTTAGCTTTCATCAGGAAAGCTGCTGCCATCCGTGAGTAATAGTCCGTATAAGTCTGAAAGTAAGCTCCCAATGACTCCAGAAATAGAAAAAGGTCCTCAAGTGTCAGAGTAGACTAGCTCCCCGTGCTCTCTTTCTGATATTTCCCGACTTCGGTTTCTTTTTGTATGATGTGAAGTTTCACTTACCTTGAATACACACGCTGCTCTTCTTTAAATTATTCTTTGAACAACTTTTGGATATAGTGATGCTCTATTGCATTTCAAAGGATGGAGAAAAGCAATGTATTGTTGCATAGCGTGAATTATTTTGTTCTTTTTTTATTGAAGAGTAAAAAACTATTCAATTTCCGCTTTTTCTAGAATCGCTTTTAGACACCGATTCTAGAGGCCTTTTAGTTTTATGAGCCTCAAACTGCAAACGTTTTACAGTCGCTTTCACTGAGCCCTCAGGTTTCACCATGGTGGATTAGTGGAGCCGTATTTTTAGGGGTGGAGAAGGTTGTTGCCGGACCACTTTACAGTAGTAGAGTATCTTAAATACTCTACTACTTTAAAGTATTAATCTTCTCGTAATCCTACATGACCAATGGGACTTGTTATTATTACACATTTACTCAATTTGGATACCTTCCAATCCCTTGTTTCCTGTTAATGCACATGGTATGCCACAGTAGCGGCATACAGGTTCAATGCTTGTAATTATTACACAGTCACACAATGTGGATACATTACACATATTTGTTACCTGAAGATACACATAATATGCTAAAGTGGCGGAATACAGGTGCAATTTTCTCTGAAGCCTCACTAGATGTGTTATACCACTTTCGGACAAATGTCCCAGCCTCCTGTGCCACTATTTCATTGGGTGAGGTTCATCGTGACTTTCACAATCACTGTCCTCACTTGAGTCTACAGAATCTTAGTATTTGTCATCGTTAAGATGAAATTCATCATCACTTATTTTCATCATATTGATGAAATTGTCATGTTTCTTCTGTTTGGTGATGTGGTATAATTTACCCTTCCCACGGCGTGCAATTGATATTAAATCTTCGCCGTTTTTAATGACACAGTAACTATCTGTAACAGTTAGGATAGTGTATTTGTTCCTCTTCAACTGCCCAATTGACAGAATATTCTTCCTTATTTTTGAAACAAATTTAATTTCACGGTGCTCCATATTTTCACCTTTGCCACTTATTGCCAGACTTTCATTACCTGCAGTTAAAAAATATCCAGTGTATGTTTTCAAATTTTTATGAAGCCCACCCATTTCATTTGTGAAATGGTGCGACGTACCTAGTCCAGTATCCAGTCCAGAATCCATTCATTGCTCGAAATGCACTATTTGGTTTCATTACAAAAATGCAAATTTTACTTTTTTTCGACGCATTTTTCATCTAAAATATTGGCTTAATCGGAGATTTTTTCTGTGTTTTTCGGTTCCTCATTGGATTATATTTTACAATCTGCCACTACATGACCAAAATTTAAACACAAGAAACAATACCCCTTGAATTTCCTCTTCCTAGACACCTGTATAATTCCAGCAATTTTCAGTGCAGATACTGAGTTTCCTGCATTTCTTTGGAGTTCAAGTGCAATATTAGGACCTGCTATGTCTTATCGAGAAAACTCCTGTAATTTCATTACTAGGATGGGATAGGGATGTTCTTCTAACGACGCTGATTGTGCGAACTATCAGCTTATACAACTCAAGTAACCCTTTTGTTAGTATCCCCATTTGTGTACATCAGGCACTTAGTAGTTCGTGCCGTCCAGTATTAATATCAGTTATTCGATAAGTCCCTGATATGACATCAGAGACTCAGTAGTATCCATGTTAATATTAAGTACCTGTTGGTAAACTTTGTGAAATGTATGCATGTGCTTTGATCTGCCTGATTGAGCAAGAAGTGCTCCCAATAAACTACGGACAACTCCATTTTATTGAATTGCACTAAATGACTTCGTGGTATGGGGCGGTAAACACTGGACTAAGTAATGATTCTGGCAAAGTAATTTATTATCCTTTTCGTCCTCCTTTACTTTGGTGGTATCTGCTTTAGTGAAATTTACAATTGTATTTTTTGACTGATCAAGGTCCGATCTGCAAATCGTTGTGACTCCAGATCGTAGGGGACATATTGGTGGAGCCACTCCTCCAATGTCGCGTTGTAAAAGTTGAAGATCCAGAGGTTAAAGTATTGTCATAACTCAAACCTCTTCAGGCGGTGCAGCCAAGACACACTAGTGTCATTGGAATCTTCATTCATTATAGCAGCTTAGTAATGCTGTTGAAGATTTAAATAATCTTGACGTTTTGCTTCTTCGCCTTGTCTTTTTGGTTTTGTGCCACCGCTCATGTCGATAAAGTACAAGACTTTTAATCAGTTGAAATAAACTATATGCATAATTAATTTTAATTCAATGTGCGAAATTTTCATTCTTTCTGTTTCTCTAAGTAGACTCAGTCATTGACGTTCGTCGCATTTCAATCACGCCGGCGTGCTTCAGATAAAATAATTCTATCTGCGGGCACATGTATATCATATGTAGTGCGGCCATCTAGAGATATATCGTGGAGACGGGGCCGACTCGTAAGGAGTTTAATTGAACGATAAGGGTAGAGTGATGATTGGTAGTTTAGAGATGAGAGATGTGACGGTCAATAGTCAAATTAATATGATAGGTTGGCTACTCAAAAGGTAGAATAATATGAGGGACGAAGAAGCACCAGTTGTAGTAAAGCGGAGATGATAGTTTGCAGGGACAGTATATACACGATCGGCAGCGAAAAAGAATGGACGACGGAACGCAGTTGAATCGGGAGAAAAGAGTTTTTATCGGGGACAGTAGGGAATACAGAGGAAGTAAGGATATTCTAAGAGAGGCTGATCCTAACTTCTGGAGCCGTTGTGGAAGATTCGATAAACTTCAAGTTTGCGAGGAGGGATCCGAGGTACAACATCAGTGAGAAAGTTGATGATTAGTGTATTGAGAGAGGCACCACGCTCAAAGTCTATTTGTTCAAATAGGCAGGCAGAGGAGGTAAACCTGAAAATGGAAAGGGATGTAACAAATGAGGATAAGATCTCGCGTGGAAAGACGCGTGTCGATTTCACTTCGTTTCATTGTCCCGTTTTCGCTTGGCACGAATTACACCGTAGTCTCTTGTGTCGATGCTCCTAGATCATACCTTATTAATCTGTTTCAAATTCGGGAATTTAGCTAATCATTTGATATAAATTATTAGGTGATTCCCGTATTTTACCATGTCGATGATTAATAAATTACAAAAATTTTGCTAATTATTTTGACTGAAAAGAACGAAAAGTTAATCAATCATGTATAGTTAACACGTAGTTTGGTTTCGATATTCGTTTGATTCGGCGCCATTGCTTACGAATTCGGTTTGGAAAATGATGAGGCGAAGAATCTTACACGAGAATCCACTGCAATACGTCATACTCCGAAACTAGAAACAGTGTACTGAACGGTACACAGACTTTTGTTGAAAATTAAAAATATCAACTGTGTTCGATTAATCGATCCGTTTCGGCAGCTCGAAACGGTAATCTGCACATGTTTCGGATTTTTGGCGCGCGACAAAACGCATACCTCAACATTATTGAAACAGGAGCAAAGTTTCACATAATCAATTCATCATCAATTATCATCAAAGAAACTCTTTAATTGATTAAACCACTAGTTGGAAAAATCCATCAGATAGGCACTCTGGGGCCAAAAGTAAACAGCATGGCACTTAAGATCCAAAAGGAACACGTGGATGTAAGAAGGAAGAAGAAGCGACATAGAATGGGCCTGGGATCCGCTGTCTTAAACTCAAGGAAAGTTCAGAATCGTAACGAGGAGTCGTTAATTGCGACGAAATAGCAAAATGTGCAACAATAGTGGGAAAAGAAAGCGATGAACAACAAAAAAACGATGAACAACCAAAAAAAAACTAACGTAGACAAAGACTATCCTGCCCACATTGATTGCGTACTTACGACGCATATAAGGTGTTCGTATTGCCACCAATTCCGTCTCGACACTGACAGACAAAGTGCGACATTCGAACTTGTATGTAAAACCTATGGAAAGCCTGAAACTGAACTGCCTTAAGGTGAAAAATAATCTTACAAACACTAAAGGTAACGCTGAAACAATTGAACGACACAATAACTACTGAAACTAGTATGTCCACCACCTGCACATAAACAAAGTTTGAAGAAGTGAGAAACCTAGGTTCGAACCGAAAACATAGTAGGAAACAGTTAAACTACACCCCGATACAATGGAGTAAGCTAACTAAAAAGCAGAAGAATGGGAATAATAGGACAACATAAATCTTAAAGTTGGACGACTCGGTGAAGTAGAAAGTAATTTACGATTTAAAATAGAAGGGCAAGATGATGGAACTGAAGCGGGAAGTTACTTCGTCGGCAACAGCATCGATCACAAAAGTGGCAAACAGAATTAAGCACAAAACGGCGAAAGGTTTCACTAGCATGAAAGAGAACGTAAAAATAAAAAATGAATAGCAACAAATGGCAAACGGCAAGTTGTTCGATGACATAAAACAACAGATGGTAGAAAAACCAACCGAAAAAAACAACAACTTAAAACATTCGGAAAAGAAGTTCCACACGATAATGACAATGATCAAAACTCAGAGTGAACAAAGAGAAAAAACATTTCCCAATAATCAGGAAGTTGACAATACGGATGACTCACAACAAACAGAAATAGAAGTCCAAACCAGGAAGAGATTCATGAATCCACAGCGACAAGAAGAGTGGAATATAAGACAAACAGAAGGTAATAGAAAATATGAGACTTCTCAAAATCATATCCACATGCGGCGGGAAGAAGAATGTAAGATGTGATGATATGATATCCTAGAAACGATGAACCCATCAGCCCGAAAGGATATGACGGTTGAAATGGTGTCATGAATTTCATAATATCTAAATCAGATCTTTTATCCCAACTCCGCCATGCTCTAATCGAAAGGCTTGGGGGAGACAATGAATTAGTAAGATAATACATTATGCACCGGATAATAAACGACAGAGTTGCTGAAATCGCATATGTAAAGGCGAAAGTATTGGTATTGGTGCAAAAATCGGTAATACAGAAATAAGAGCCAAATTGTTACCACCAAATTATGACAACTTAAGCCTAAAGGTTGATAAGTTTGGTAAAGGTTGATTAGAATTACCAGATCAAAGAGCAGAGACAGAAAAGACACCCGTAGAAATTGTTCTAAACAAATGGCAGAACTCAATTATGAAACCACTGAATGGAAATAATCGTGCTTTTACAAGGAACACTAGAATCAACAAAAAAAGACTATTAAAGAATAAAACTAATGTATTCCCTGAAATTCTAACCCCAGAAGAACAGGTGAATGTAGTAGTAACCTTCGGTGACACGTAGGA
>JAULBU010018434.1:0-20216 GCA_032358235.1 Odonthalia washingtoniensis | reverse complement strand
TATTCAATAAAATAGAGGACGCACTGATCGGTAAAGGTGAGTTCAAAATGGGGGTTAGGGATGCGAGTGCGAAACCAGGAATTCACCCTAGAATAAATCTAATCGCGTTTCGTCGAGTTTTTGCTTATGGTATGGCGTTTGATCAAGTTGATGAGATTTTCGAAATTGGACAAACAACTACACGATACTCATTTTTAAACTTTCTCGATTTATTGACAGAAAGTTTTGGTGATAAATATTTGAGACGTCCAACATCTGGAGACTTTGACGGAATATTGGAAATTTATGAACAGAGACGCTTCCCAGGATGTATTGGATCCTGAGATTGCCAAGATTGGACATGGAAGAACTGCCCTATTGCTTGGGATGGGCAGTTCAAAGGAAAATCGACGAAACCGACTATTGTTTTAGAGGAAATAGCAGATGGGGAATTATGTATTTTGGGCAGTAATTTTGGTCATCCGGGACCGATGAATGATATAAACATATTGGAATTTTCTACAGTTGTAGAAGAAATCATAAAAGGTAATGTTTTGCCCGAGTTTGAATATATCGTAAACAAAAAAAGAAAGCTGTGCAATGATTTGGTTGACCACATTTACCCTAAATGGGATATCTTTATTGATACAATTGTAAAGGAAATTGTTCGTAAGCAGAAAAAATTTTCTGGTGCTCAAGAGAGCGTCAGAAAAGATGTGGAGTGGGCATTTGGTGTTCTTATTTCAAGATGGCACATCTTATGAACACCATGTAGGTTACAAGATCGAGGAGTGTGTAAAAAGGTGATACAGGAAGCTAATCTCAGGCATAAAATGATTGTTGAGCTGAGAAGATACGGGTATGAAAGTGAGTTATTCAATGAAGCACAATACGCGATTGAGAATGGAATGTTCATAGACGAACATGGAAATGAAAAACGACCTTGCTGCTCTCTGTCCTCTACCTTCGTAGGATTTGCTGTTTGGAGATGTTGGCTTGAATTTTACAAATATCTGAAACATCTTCTCGCAGAAGACATTAGACGTTTGCTCTATACAAAGCACTGGGTCTTGACTAACAGTGAACCAGAATGTTGCTAAATGACCACATTACACATTGCGCCATGACGCTCCTCTACCCATCGCTGTGTTAACTTCGATAACGCTGAAGTTGAAATTGGTTTGATGAATGGTCGCAAGAGGTACGATAGATTATCGAATGGGGGAATATCGACACACCGTGGATGGGCCGAAGTAAAAATACAAATTGTTTGTTTCATTATGATGGAAGGCGTGATGTTGAAATGGTCACTGTTAACGGTCAAGTTGGAGTTTTTCTAGCGGTTGCAGGCAAACAAAAATGTTGCAAGAGCTGTGAAACGGTTGACTTGATGTTTTTGGATGCGTTTCGGATAGGGGAAAATCTGTCTCTAATTTTATGAAAATAGAGACAGATTTCCTTTTATCCGAAAATTTTAAAAAGACAGGATAAATATTGTCTACACGTTGAATAACTCTTTTTCAGTCTATCTGAAAAATATTAAATTGGAATGCAGATAGAGACACCGGTGATATTGGTCTGAGAACTGTTCTATAAGTTTTTTTAAAAACATTTTCTAGCTCAGCGACAATTTTTTCGTTGAGTACAGTGTAGGAAAGTGGGGCTTTCTATAAGAAAGGAGGGCGACGGCAAAATTTAGTCAAAAACGGAAATCTATTTTTACTTTTGCTGTTAACGTGGACCGACTTGAGTTTTAATTCAAGTCGTACTGTTCCAGTTCATAACAGGATGGACACGATAGCGCGGGCTGGGACGGAAGGGACGTACTGCGGCAAACGAATCTACATTATGAGCAACTTATTTATTAAACGAAGGAATGAAATAGACTTCATCTCGGTGAAGTGGTTGGTGAGGTGGTTGCACAGTGGCATCGTTAGTGGCTTGGATATTCATTTCAAAAAGGATTTCAAAAAATGGTAGAGTCGTTTGTAGGTGGTGTATTGCTTGAAGGGACATCGGGTATGGCAACAGACATGTGGCCACAAAGTAGAAACTGTCGAGAAGTTCAAGCGCATTGCATAGGCAACCATGCAAAATTTCACTTCCTTCACTTTTTCTTTACCCACAAATAGAATTTTCTGATTGAGTCAAATTGTATTATTGATTGAAATCAATAATACAATTTGAGTAATCAGAAATCAAATCAGTCAAAAGACGTTTTTATTGTGTCCTCCCTGGAGGCCTCCCATTGGCTGATTCATTAAAAACTTATTCATTAAAAACACTTTTTGATTTGGCTCCTGACTCCGAAAAAAAAATTTATAGAACGGCCCTGAGTAGAGATGAAACTTTTGATACACTATACGATACACCGAGTCACTGTATCGTTCAGTTGCAGCCAATAGTATGAAAAGAGATATTGTTCCAATTCAAGGTAGTGTATTCCGCAAGGAGGCTCACGTCGCAATAAGAAGAGGTGTATTTCACTGTACACCTTTCTATACGCGTCAAGACGAAATAATGTGACCATAAACTTTCACTTGGCCGGGTCAAGTGTATGTGGACTTTTGGCCCATGTGTTGTATTATACACAGTCACTGTTGTACGGCCTAGATTTGATTTACCATCCACTGGTGTCGTATATTCATAATGTAATAATATTTTTATGTAATAATATTTTTAGAGAAAATTACAGATTGGGTTACAAATCGGAGTAACTTTTATAGAGTGTTGTATGGCACCGATTTCAATCAAATAAATGTCATTTTTCAAATGGGGGTGCGCCCGTTTTTGAAAATTGGGGTAATGCTTACAGTCGTGTTGATTCTCTGAAAACAAATGTTTTTAATGTCTCTCTTTCTATTCTGACAAGTTGATCGATTGTGTCCGTCACCACTGCAACACCCACAACGATACATGTTTTTGCATCACCCCCACTCCGAGACGGAATGCGACGTTGTTTAGGTCTCCCACGCTTCTTTGGGTTCTGGGGTACATTAATCTCGATATTTTCGTCCACCTCGAGCGGATCAATCAGCTCAAATGGCGGAGCATTTAGGTACGCGTTACAAAATGTTTCGACCTTATACACCTCCAAGAATGCTGTACCATACTATATTTCATTGTCCAATATACCAGTTACACGGACAGCTGCAATTGTATGTACACAAGGAATTTCACGTTGTTGCCATACGTAGAACGAACAGGTGTCATTCAAAATGCCAACACGACTTATCAAGTTAATTACAGCCTGTGTCCCCTTCAAAAATACCACATCCGATTCCTCTTGAGTGGTAAAGTTGTATGATCCTTCTTTTTTAAGATCAGCATTGTACAATTTAGTTACGAAAGGAGTATATGTGAGGCCGTCTTTCTCCATTTTCAAGGTCTGTTTTTCCCCTTTCGAATTAAGACCAGCTTTTAGCTCTATAATTGTATCCAGTGCCTTCAAAGGATCTTCCTGTCGAGCAGAGAGGAGGCGGGAGTTTTTAGACTCCACATTTTGACTTGTGCGTCATCTAGAACATATAATGTTCTATTTGTACTAGGCGTACGAAGCCCACAATTCGTGGTCTATTTTATCTAAGTGTTCAGCCTCCTTCAAATTTTTATTTCGTAGTTGGTCTATGTTTTACTTGTATTCTTTTTAGATTTTGCAGACTGTACCGCCCAGAAAAGAGAGTCTGATCCACCGAATCCTGTACTATTCGCAGCTTTAGCATTCTTGAAAATGTGGTGTAAAAATGCCATGTGTTTTCTTATCAGGGTATGATTGAGTGGGGTATTCATTACAAAAACCTGCTGTGTTACCTTTTGAACTATCAGAAAATGTAGTTGATAGGCAGAGAACATGTGATGCATTCTTTTCATTATTGAAAAAAACTGCGATGTTTCTTCGCTTTCTGGCATGGCCATGCCTGTCGATGCTGGTAAAATGTTGCCGTTTTAATCAATAACCGACATAACGAAAAGTTGAACTCGATGGAGTATATTTTTGAAATGAGCTGCATCAACGGAGGAGCATGGTAGAACAGTTGTGAGTACGTGTAAGATTGGTGAGCTTGAGAAGAAAACGTTCTGCAAGACATTCGAATCTGCAAGTAGTACTGTTGCTGAAGACCGTGGGTTCCTTTCAAGAAATGTTTCCAAAAAGGTTGGAATTTTCTGAATGGAGGAGAGGAAAGATGAATCCTTTTCTTTGTTGATGAAATCACGTGCCAGATGAAGTGTATGTGGTGAGACATTTACACCTAGTTGTGACTTGATTGCATGATTCATTGCCGATGCACTGGCACCTCTATTTCCATGAAACACACCCCTCAATACACTTGTGCGAGAAAGGTCAACTGCCAACGCACGAGCTGTTCCGCTGCAATTTGTGTGCTCACAACACCCCCAGCGTATACATGCCATTTCGTTGAACATTTTGTCCGCTTCCGCCAATGAATTAGTCTTTAGAAACCGTACAAGAAACGGGCACACATTTCGATTTTTCGAACTTGTGTATTGCTATTTATTTAAAAAGCAGACGCACATCTCTACGCAAACGATAATCCGCCTTTTGACGATCGGATCATAAATATGTGCTTATCGCTGGTTATGGAGTGGCTTTTGATATACTGTTTGGCCTCAGAAACATCCGCAAATTCTTTTCTGTCATACAACCTAGGACTGGGGATATAAAGTCGGTTCATATGATTGTTGAGGTGAAGGAGGTTGTGTTTCGTTGTGATGCAGGACAATCTAAGGCGTTTGGTAGGGCTCTTGTAAAGGAGAGCGAGGTTGTGCTTGACTTCCAACTGAATTTTGGTTGTCATTCCGCAACGAAGCATATATTTATTGAGAGAACGGGTGCATTAATGGATGTTGTAGTGGTGGGAAGAATGGGCATTAATCAAGACGGATACGGTTGTGGGTGCAGCTATCTCATAAAAGCGGTAGAGTGGTCACGTGACCATTCGAATAAAACTCAAAACGTCAAAATTTTAGGATTTTGTTTCCAGAGAATCAACATGACTGTAAGAAGTACCCCAATTTTCAAAAAGGGACGTACCCCCATTTAAAAAATGACATTTATTTGATTGAAATCGGTGCCATACCACAATCTGTAAAAGTTACTCCGATTTGTACCCGAATCTGTAATTTTCTCAATATTTTTATGAATATACGACTCCAGTGGATGGTAAATTCATAATATACTACTAATATTTTGAATATATGAAAGCTGTGGATGGTATAAATCAAATTTCTACGGTACAAAAGTGGCTGAATAATATACGACATCAGTGGATGGGAAATAAAAAATTAATTAGAACCGTATAGCAGTGACTGTATGTGAAGACTGACAAGATCGATATGAGGAAGACTATCAGTGTAGAACAGTTATTTCCTTTCATCGAACAATTTAATAGTATTGAAGTGAGGAGTGCAGGAACGTGAAAGGTGTCATATGAGAGTGTATGTGATACGTGTGGTGATTGCATGAGAGGAAGCCTCGAAAAAGGAGAGATTAAAATAATAATGGAATACTTCCAGTACGTGTTTTTAAACATTTCTACTTTAAAGTAGAAACGGGAAAAATTGATAACGAGAAATATAAGAAAGAATTGCAAACAGTGTCAAGCAGAAATGGAAATTTCATGAGAGAAAATCTAAGCCAATCACAATAGACTTGACTGACACGTTACATGTTAAACGTTTATTCACCTTTAAACAATTGAACACTATTAAAAGCATCATCATATGAAGAGAGAGTCAAGAGTTGTTCTCTCTCTTCAGCGTTCTTGACACATCACAGGTTATGAGTAGACCATTAAACGCAACCTACAAAAACACTGCAATAATAACATCATATTAATCGCCATAATAACCTATATAAACAAATTATCACCTTTCATCACAACGTCATACCACCACCAAAAATGATAATACTTCCATATATACCCTGTAGACCGCTGACGCGAAGGACCCAAAGTGACACGTCTGACCCCCCAAGGCCGCTGAGTCAATCAAACGTTGATACATGTCAGACAGCAAAGGCCACTAAAAGGGCGATGCTGGCTCTACCATGCACGACACGGGCCCCGTTGCTAGGTGCACCCGCCGGGGACTGAAATCCTAACCACTCGTATAGAAAAGGGTATCCTGACCACTAAGCTACGATGCTGATTGATGGCTTCGTCCGTTTTGCCATTAATTTATTCGGCACAAAGTACAGCTTGACAGTATTTTTTCACCTCCGGCCGCATAGTATACAACTAACTAACGGCAGCTCACCGCATAAACTTTGGGCTCCTTTTCCCTCATTACCGTTTTGATCAACAGAACGAAAATCGAATGCGAGCTAAGCGACGTCAATTGCCTGTGACTGGCCACAACCCTACTTATCATTCATTACAATCGTATCACATCCAACGGATAAAAATATACCAATTCAAGATAATGCTATAGCCATTATCATATATCACACCAATAATATCCCATCTCAAAGACGAACAATTATCAAGATAAAAATTCAAAATCATTTAGACATCATATAATACACGCCAATACCACGAACATATTTATAAATACACATTATTTCCATCACTACATACCATACCAATACATATTCCAATTTGATTTCCGATAAATAAATATATATATATATACAACATCACATTCCACAAACATGGCACAAAACGCTGACCATATCCTGTCGAATCATAGAATGATTCAAGAGGTAGACGAGCGGTTTGTGTTACGTACCAAACCCCGGGGAACAAAGGAATATAGCGATGATGATGTAGAAGATGAAATGGTGCAGGTGATGATGAGATGTTGATATAAACCGACGATGACGGATGGTGCAGGTGATGACGATGATATGTTGATATAATGATGATGAAGATATGTTTATATAATGATGATGATGAGAACGATGATATAAATAATGATGAGGGTATGATGAATAATAAATCGACAATGAAGAGAACGATGATATAAAGATGATAATGACATGTTGAAATGACGGGAAAGATAATATAAATATGATGATGATATGTTTGAGTATTGATATAGTTGGGTAAAACAACGTCGGATGAATGAAGATCTAAAATACGAAATGACGATGTAGAATATGATAACTATGATGATATTGACAGGATAACGATGAAGATAGAATGGTGTTAAAGAGGATAACGACGGCGATAAGTCGATGGTGGAGATGAAGCATACGAGGACTCTGTCGATGAATAAAGTGAAAGCATTGATGTTGGTAATAATTACATTTTGACGATGGCGACATGAAATGGCACAACCCAAACGGGGAAGTAAAAGCCGCGCGTAAAATGAAAAAGTATAACAGGGATTAGACCGTGTCAAGAAACACGGTGCCATCGCAAACGCTGTAAACCGCATTTATCAGGATGACAATGACACACTTATTCGGATAGCTTTTTCTCATAGCGAATGATTTTTACCTTCCAACACACACAGTACAGTATCGGAACGAAATGATTCAAATCGTCCAGAATTGAGAGAATGATTATTTCTCACTCACACGTTTCAAAAGGATTCTACGACACGTACATATACATTCTACGACACGGTTCGAATTATACTTTAATTTGATATATATATATATCATTCTCAGACTCCCAAATGAAAGAAAACAATAAAAGTTAGACATAGGTAAAACCCCAAAGAAGAAATTCTAAACGAATCAAAGATCATACCTAACCAGTCGATATAACCTAGAAAGACGAAACTCAATCCACAACCAGCACTGAGTTGATCAACGTCAACGGCAGGCGCAACTAGATCCCCAACTATTACACGTGTGCATCGATTGACCAGCTGCGATCCCAGAGCCGAGGGAGTCTATTAACGTAACCTCCTACCAGGGAGTCTGCATCTATATGAGGTATATCAGGACTAAGGCCAATCCCGCTATCCCTGCGACTGCGGAAATAAACGAACCACTCTTATCTGACATTCCGACACTAACCTTTTCCACTTTAATTATATTCAGTAAACGTAGTAGTAGTATTTTGGCTGCGGCCTGTTATTCACTATACCAAACTCAGTACCAATGCCATTCAAAATGCCATTTTATCAACCTACTATTCTGACGTTGGACAAGGACAACATAGAACCCTGGATATTAGATATTCGATGTAAAGCGGAAACACCCCAAGTCACTAACCACAACGAAAACAAAAAAATACACATTTGACGGAAGCAATCACTGATCGATAACATAATGTACCAGTGTAATACTTGCATCACTGCCATCTGACATCGCCTCGGCAGTCATAGAACCAGGCACCCCAATAAGTCCATGCCTAATTATCACCAGAGTTCAACAGGAACTCCTCAAACGAACGTCTGCTGATCACGAATCAATCGAATTGCAGGCGTTCGACGCAATTATCAACGAATACGACGATGCTGAAGATTAATTCAATGCACAGGATAAATTACGCACTCTAATAATCGCCGCCCGTTTCCTGAACATTGAACCTCAAACCACCACTATCAAGCCCATCATAAAAGAGATACGCCAACACCCAACATATTCATCTCTCACTCTTTTATGGATCACCAACATAACAAGATAAATACAAGTACTACAACTCATGATAACGTCAATACACACGACTACAAACCAACCTTCATCAAACCATCATACCACACCGAAAAACCGATATAGTCGCACGTTTAATAATTCAACCCAACAACCAACTACTCATATGATACCCGCAGCAGGAATTGCTGAAAACATCATGCAGCCACCTACAGTATAATTCTCAACCACTCAGGTAACGAATGAAAAGACCAAATTGATCCCCTAAACATACGAAACAATGCACAACCCAGAAATACAAATCGCTTTACTGGCCACCAACCAAAACACCAATCCAACTATGGCCAAAATATATCAAAATCAAGATACCTGCATCATCAACCATTATATCGAAATAATCATCAATAGCATGCAAATCTATTCGCTGATAACAATTATGCACCCACCACCTGGTACGTTTATCATTGATAGAGGCGCTTATTCTACGCATACCCCTGTCTGATTCTTTTCTTCGCAAACTACCACTGAATCTAACATCACTAACCGCCACTACACACCGTACCCCCATAACACATACGCGACCTATGACTATTCCAACGACGAATGGAGATATCGAAACAAAGGTGGTAACATCACCAGAGATCACTGGAACGCTAGTTTCCGTTCAAAATGTCACCCGCGGGAACCGACCTGCCATATTTCCCCATGATAAAGCTGACTTTTCAAAATCCAATACCATACCTAAGCATCTTCAAAATCCCATTACCACATAGAATGATATTTCATACAGTATAATGAAAAACCCTTAAAACCCCTACACAAAAAATCATACATCCAAAACAGCTAAAAACTCGACAAAAATCTCCGCCCGACCTCTGAAACCTCTAACGAATCCATAACCACATCACGCAAATCACATACCTCCAAACCTAAAATAAATAATAAATCAAATCCACGAGCTTCCCTGTTACAAAAATTGAAAATACTGTCATACAACGCCTGATAACATCACTGTTACCAACAGTCAACGCACCTCGAAAACTAGACATCATCATGTCTTTTCAATTAGCATTCAACCATACACCAATCACAAAATTACGTCGCATCATATCTGATGGACACCTTCCAGCCCTAAATAACATATCCATATCTAACGAATATTTGTTTCTTGTTCGCCATGTGCAGATGGTAAGACTGCACAAAGTTCCAGCCTGCGATCCAATCAGTTCACTAACATAGCTGGAAATTAAATTCAGAGCGATAAAATAGGCCCCATTACACCGCCATCAGGACGCGCGCATCGACATATAGTGACATTTGTCGATACCGCATCCCGATACGTAATTGCTCATCCAATTTAATCACGACCACAGCTGACCCAAATAATACCCAAAACCTTTCAGTACATTGCCCATATGCATACATGGCGGTTTAAATCAGCGCTTGCACTCTGATAACGAACCGGAATATATATTCAAAATTATAACCTCTTTTATATATTCCAACGGCATCGATCAAACCACAATTCTTCCACATCAACGACAGTCCAATGTAAGGGCAGAGCGAATCAATCGTACATTGATGAACGACGCACCCCCTGCCCTAGGCCACAGTAGAATTCCACCCACATTCTGGGATTTAGCCGTAATGGATGAAACTTAAAAATATAACAGGATCGCCGACATGATCACCAAACAAACCCCTTTATATATATGGAAATCTAATCTACCTCTACCACCAATTATGTTTCCGTTCGGTGCAATAGGCACCGTCACGAACTCCAACGCGAACAAAAAACTCGATGTGCGGTCTCGCTCTGCTCGCTTTCCCCACAATGAGAACTCTGAGAAAATTGTCAATATACTGACCGATACCTCCAAGATACCAAAATGCAGCTTTTAAGATTTTATTCCCTACCACCCCGCTTTTGACCCCACCCACATTCTAGAAAAATCATTCAAAACATTCCACTACCATGCAACACCACAAAGAATATCACAAAACGCAGAACCCCCTCAAAACCTTAAATAATTCCTACAATACCAAGACGAACACAAATGGTCCATCGCCCACGACGATGAAATAAATCAATGGAACGAAAACAATGCCATCCATTTGATAAAATCGACGGCACTCACTTCAATCCATACGTAAGCCAAAACTCATTTCACTAACGATGGCATACTGTTATAAAAGAAACAATGACGGGATTATTCGTACGCGAAAAGAACGATGTGCTGTACGTGGTGACTTAATGAAGCCCTAGATTCATTATAACACAGATCATCATACAAGTGCTTATTACACAGAGAAATCATCCTCTAGACTTTCATTCGCTCACGCTCGCCATCAAAATAACCATATTCGTCACTTTAGTATCTCATCTGCTTTTACTCATCAACGTCATGAAACTGATCACACCATCTATGTGAAACAGATATCCCTTCCGAAAAAATCCTTTGCATGCCCAGACTGCACGTACAGACAACTGCTAATGAATCTATATGGTTACGAACCGGCGTGCCACATTCATCTGAACGGATTACACGATCACCTAACAACAGCGAATTATATACAATATAAAGCGGACTCTTGTATTTATTACAAGAAAACAGAAACCGAAACGATTATTATAACCATCACTGTCGACGACGTTTTAGTCACAGCCCCACGAGAAAACGATATACATTTATTCTTATCATATCTAAGAAAAGTACTCAGTGAAGGACCTCGGCAGACCATCCACATTTTTAGGATTGTCAGTTACCCATAAATTGAATGGGAACATACAACTATCGCAACCAAACCTCATTCAAAAGGTCATAAACGAACTCAACCTCCAGCAATCAAATTGACGATCAACCCCCTTTCGAATAAACCAGAATATGACGATGAGAGCAAAGATCCTCACTTAACGAAGGAAAGAAACAACTATACATGTATTGCATAGTAGATCTCCGGTATCTAGCAGACGGTACCCGTTATGACATCTAGTTCGCGGCAGGTTGACTAACCCGGTTCATTACAAATTCCACATCAACCCATCTACAGCTACTGACTTACGCCATCATATACCTGAACCATACTTCCAATAACGGTATTACATTCAAAAAATCAATCGACGATCCTCTCACATCTTTCTCAGACTTGGACTATTCCGAATCTGCAGATAGCCGACCCACCTCAGAATCAATACATACCTCATACGGCACATCAGTTTATTGGATATATCGAAAGCAGAAAACGATCACCCTCAGTACCTGTAAGGTAGAATACGTCGTAGCCTTACAGGTACTCCAATATACCATTTTGTTACGGCGACTCATTCAATATTTCAAACGACACTCCCCTTTGAACCCATAACCATTTTTTATTGACAACAACGGAGTGATCTACATATGTAAAAACACTGGAAAACCAAGCGAAGAAGACATATCGACATTAAATGGCACCAAATACAACACCACATAAAGCATTCTACCATCTTCATCAACAGAATATCATAACTGACAACATTTCCGAAATACTAACTAAGCGATTCCTCTCATTTCAACCAAAATTCCTAATCAATGCCAGACAACATCCCGCCCATCATGATATCAAAACGCAATAAAGATATCCTAAAGAATGGAGGGGTGTGAGACTTTCTCCATCCTGTCAACATCTCCTAACTGCTTTCACTCATCATTATGCCTCATATATCATTTATCCAATACATAGACACAACAATAAGACCATATCCTCCATAACTTAAGCTATTCATGATCATATAGCTGATTTCCAAATTATTACGATTATATTGTTTTTACAAACCCTCATTACTATTTCTCCATTTATATTTTTATCCCTCATATTTTGTGTGTGTTATGTTGTATTCTACTGTCTTACATTTTTTTCATTTTTCCTTATCTCATGTGGGAATTTCTCCTGTCAGTCTAAGCCAATTAAAATAGACTCGACTGACACGTTTCCTGCTACACGTTTATTAACCTTTTAACAATTGGAAACTATTACAAGGATCACTGCACGAAGAGAGTGTCAAGAGTTTTCTCTCTCTATCCAGCGTTCTTGACTCATTACAAAAAGTACTTGGTGATAATACAGTATCGTAAATAATTCACTAATTTTCATTATTTTCAAGCTACTGTATTTCAAACACGTGGACTGCGCTCGGACTACAGTAGCTATCCTATTGCTTGTCACTATAACATTTAAGGCATACTGGTATGATTCCGATCTATTCATCTTGTCATGAATCACGTCGAAACGACCGATCACTTTGATTGAAATAATTTTCAAAATGGGATAGATATAAAAAGTACATAGTGATAATACAGTATCTTAATTGATTTATTTTTATTATTTTCAAGCTACTGTATCTCAAACATGTGGACTGTTTTCAGAATACAGTAGCTAATATATTGCTTGTCACTCACCCATCTCACTCTCTTCTTATGTCTCCCTTTGTGGTTATGTTTACTATTCTATACCACTTTACCTTTATGTATCCCTTTACATTTATCATTAATCTACCCTCATTGTTCCTCCAAAGCAATACAACTTGCATTGGTTGCCATTGTAATGAACAATTGAGGAATAAGTAATTAGTGTTTTGTTTACAATAGCTCAATAAACATTGTCATCTAATTGCGATGAGTATTGAACTATGTTTTTGCTATATATGACAACCCTGCATATCTACTCCAGAATCGACTAGCATCGAGTTAACAAATAGTGACTTTACTTCCTACTCTACGCACTACTGTGACGCTGCATGTTCTACTCTTTCTATATCTCGATCTACGACTTTCTACAGCACCTTAGAACAACCCCGTTTTCAAAATATACACAATTCTGGGCCAAGGAAGTAGCAAAAAAGATCCGTCTAGACACAAGTTCAATTGGGACATACGAAAAACCCCTTGGACGGACAGTCACGGCAGCCAGTAAGGCTATGCACGTGCTGTCAATCTGTAGGAGAAATTTCATGATAAGCGACCTAGATAAAATTTCAACATGCTACCCCATGATCTGCGAGGTATCTGCCTGAAATCTCAGCTCTTTGGTCGTGCATATGACATATGCTATGTAATCAGGGATGAAATGATTGAATCTGACAAAGTAGTGGCTTCTCTTGTATCAGCAGTCCATGTCAGAGACCTTCGGAGCATTGGTCTTCGACCGGAAGAATTCGTCTCAGATAGAAGTAATACCTTTTTGTCGATAGGGACCCTTGGGATGTTATTCATTTCATTACATGTTCCGTGATGAACAGAAGTATTGAACCAAGAACGACTGTTGTTTATACTTTTCAGAGCATGATCCCATACCATACCATTTTTTCAGAAGTGTAATGCATGTTAAACCACGGAGAGATACATGAGACGGAGTATTCTTGGATCTGATGCATATCAACCCCTTGTCTTCGTGTAATGGAGCAGTGTTTCCTCCAAACTGAAAACATCTATTTCAGTCTTGTATCCTTTTCCAATTTAATCTTCTTCTGGGTCTTCCAATGGTAATAATGCCTTCTTTGACTTAATATGTTGAACCCAGGAAGAAAATTGCATTGCCCAACAAAAAATATGCGCATGACTTCCTGGTGTAAAAACATATTCCGAGAAATCTACCAATTTTTTCATGTCTTCTGCTGTGAACTGATCATGATATGAATTTGGATAGTCCTTGTTATGTATAATGTTGTACGGTGGATCTGTTAGAATAAAATGAACATTTCCCTGTAGAGTCTGACCCATAGCATCCTTCATGTGTGTCAGTAAGGGACTGAAATTCGCAGTCATAGCAGCAATAGTAATTCTGCATACTTAATTTCAGCACTTAAATTGCTTTCAATCCCATTGTAGTTAGCTCATCTGAAGCTGCTAGTTCGACATCATTTTTCTCCTTAACTCTGTCGGGATATCAGAAGATTGGTTTGGGAATGTTTTCATGTCTCGGTTGCCACTAACCTTAGATTTCTTCTTATTTCTTTGCAATTATTCGGAGGACGGTGCACGCCCACGCTTACCATTACCTGTTTCCATTTCCTCTGAATGGGGAATATTCTCATCAACGTCCTCGATATTTTCCATAGTGTTACTAAGTTGAACTGATAAGTTGAATGGCTTAGAGACACGACCAGGTATACCAGAAAAGCATTGCGGCAATCTCGAACTGTGCTGACCACAAAAGAAACGTTTCAGCATCAGAGACGATTTCAAATTGGAATTAGGGTCGTACAACGAGATGTTGTACAATATTTTGTGTAAGTTGGTAAAACGTGAAGATGAGATGTAACGAAATGCTGTGTTCACTCTGTTTATTCTTTTTCAAGCTTGTTCGGAAACCAATTATACGATAGTGACTGGTTCATCATCTGAAGTAAACATTTTTTCTTAAGTAAATGTAGAAAAACCATCGTTTCTTGTAGGAAGAACTTCGAATCTTGGTGTTGTTGAGTTGTGAAAGATGTACAGTGACATAATTGTACTGACTAGAGGAATGTCTAATGATGTTGCCAGTGTTGCCCACGCCTTGCAAATTGTTTGACAAACGAAACCTATTCTGGTACCAGTGAAATGTTTGATGCTGAGAATATTTCTATTATGCGTCTTAGAATTTTTCCTTGACATTGTCTCCGAGACAAATGAAATGATTTGGTATAAGAGGAGACATTCGAGAGTTGTTGCGATAGACATGTTGAATGGGTTCCATCTAGGTCTTTTCCCAGTTGACTGGATGATCATATGAATAAATGTTGGAACAACTAAGAATCCAGTTGAAGGGAGATTGTCAGTGAACAAGTCAGTGAACACTTCCAGTGTGAGTTCATCTCTTCAACCATATGTGTATATGGCGAGAGACGTACGAGCTATCTGACGCATTTGCTGAGAACCCATTTCTGCTAGAATCTTGTCACCATGAGCTCCTATAGACTCGAATACAGATTGTTTCAAAGCCTTTTTTCTGTCATTCGCCTTGCTTTCGAAACGTGTTGTTATGCGCTTGGAAATCGGGTCGTCATTGAACCTCAAACATTCCAGATAATTCTTGAAGTTGACATTCCTGTAGTTGAATTTCTCTTTGAAAGATGAACCGGAGAAACTGTCAATAAAGGGAAACAGCATAAATCGAGTGAATTCAGATTCAGTTGCTGAGTTTCTCCCAGTAGAGCATTTCCCAGTAGAGGTTGAAGATGACATGTTGTGGTTTTGCTCAGTTCCGTGTTGAAAAAGAAGTTTAAAACTGTTGGGTAATGGGATATGGCATGTTGAAATTGATGAAAAATGCTTCTGGCTGACGTTGGTGGAAAAGAATATATGGAGTGTGAAGTTGTTGTTAAAATCATCAAATTGTACCGCGTTGCTTTTAGGTAGACTTGATGTGTGGAGATATTTATGGTGCTGATATGTTGACTTTGAAGAAAGTGTTGCTGCAAACGTATGATAACGCCTGTGGAAAGTCGTAATAATCGAGTAGAGGCGCAAACACCGATGTTGATGGTGGAAGAATATGAACGAACGTGAAGAAGGTAAAGTAAAGGTAGCAGTACCGCGATGTTATGTCCGGAAAATTTATATAATCTTCTCATCTGGTATATATTGTAGAAAAAATGATAAATTTTCCTCCATATAGAGGAAATTGTTTTGCAGAAAATGAAATAATTAATTTTTTTGCAACAAAAAATTAATTATTTGATTTTCTGCAATTTTTCGGCTTCCATATGGACGACAAGTTTTTGCAGAAATTTAAATAACTGATTTTTTGTTGCAAAAAACGAGTTATTTAATTTTTCTGCAATTTTCGGACCTCATATGGAGGGAAATTATTAGAAAATATTTGTGAGTAATGCTTTCCGCCGCAAAAATATGTTGCAATATACCACGGGTAAGCACAACACACCTGTACGCGGAACAATTATTGAGTCGTTACAGAAGCACCGTTCGTTAAGAAAGTCATTCAACAGTTCCGTTTATGATAACAACATTTCCGCTTATGATAACAAACATAACAAACAGATCATTTAATTCATAAAACTGAAGCGAGGTCACTGTCAAATCCCAATATATTATCAGTTCCGTTTATGATAACAACATTTCCGCTTATGATAACAAAGACAACAAACCGTTCATCAAAGTCGTACAACTGGAGCGAGATCGGTGTCAAATCGCAATATATTCTGTTCTATATAAGGCGCACAACATTACTAGATCCCACAACCAGCCGTCATCAACTGACGTTACGATATCCTTCTCCACAACCAGATGTCGTCAATTATCTTCAATATTTCTCAACTACAACATAATACGTTTATAATCAACTATGTCGTTATCTTTTACATCTACACTGAAAAACATTTCTCATGCATCGCTACCTCCCGGCAAGAGATGAAGAACTATCCCATAAGCTGGTTCTTGGAGAGGAAAGCCGTGCCGATGCAGCAGTAATGGGTATAGTTCCAGATGTTTCTGTTGAGCTGTACCGTCTAGATGATGATTTCATTGAAGTTGTGAAGTCATCCCGAGTGTGCCGTGGAATTGATTGTTCGAATATGAGTGCAGTCCTTGTTGGTACAGCGAAAGTGAGGTCTGGAAGTGGAACTAACTCTGAGAGTGTAGCGAAATGGGCCGGATGACATATTGAACAGAGTGGAAATAATCGCTGTCCAAATCAAGGCGATGCATAAGGAACGGGAATATCCGTAATATGAAAACAATGAAAGTGGTACCAACCCAGCAATCCTCTGTGATTTGGAATCAGAAGATGGTGTTCATTGCTGTGATTATCAAGCGATGAGGACTTTCGTAGTTTAACGCGCGAATAGGGATGCTAATGAGGAGACAGATAGCGGGAGGTCTGTTCAGCTTTCAGACTTTCGTCTTGGTAATTATGTGACTCTAGAATTATGGCTTCGATTAAGTGATGTCAGAAACATCAAGAACACTCTCAGTGATGTCAGCACTGATCATCGTGATACATTAGTTAAATCCTTTGAACAAGAGCGGTATCAAGTTGGTTTCGGAATGATCTCAGTGACTTTCGTATCTAAAGATGTTGACGGAAAGTATACTGGTATCTCAAAATTATGCAGCCAGGGAAGAGATAGAATTGTATTGAAGTCCGACAAGTCATTTGAAATTATGGACGGGATACATCGCCTGTCCTAACTCCAGATTCTTGGTGAAAAGGTAACTTCCGAAACAAATTGGGCAAGAGATCGTATTCATGTCGCTCTTTTCGCACGTACTGATAGGGAGATCATGACACCGTGGGAAGTTATAAATCTCAACAGGTCACCAAACATAGAACCGTCGAAGACAAAAAAGGACATTTATTTCAATGACCTCATGAGCAGTGTCATACGATATGCTGAGACCTTTACTGAACAATATAAGATACTGTTTGAAGAAGAGAGGACAGTGGATATTGCGAGGGACATGGAAAGGTCAAATTTTCTCGATACGAAAAGTACCTCAACATACGAACGGTACTCTCGTGTGGGTAAGATGCTTGTAAGATTCAAATCTGTCATGGAAAGGATCCAGACCATACCGTAGTTTAGAACTGGGTGAGATTCTAGTGAAAGAGGGGTGACGTACTTGGACAGTGGAATTCCCATCAACGGTACGGGGAGACTATAATGTATCTATTGGATGCATCTGGAGCATATTTGGGAAGCCCCACAAAGGGAACATTTGATGCAACTGTCTTCTATCGACTAGGTAATAATTTATGAAACTCTATGCAGACAATGTTGGAAGCAATTACATAAGGTGAGTGTGATTTACCAGAAGAAGAAGTTCCGAAGACAATGCAGAAATTGATGGACGTAGTCATCCCAGAGACACGAACAAGGAAGCAAACTATTCCTGCGACCTCCTACAATCACATGCGACTTTTCGAGTATGGTGTTGGAAATAGGTCTGGAAAATTGGCTACCCGTGCAAGTTCTCGCCATAATAGACTTGTCAAAAAACGAGGCAGAACTTTTTCAAAAAAATTAATGACGGTGAGAATATAGGAAAGCAAGAAAGAGGAATGAGTGTCCATGGAATTATTCCAGCACATACGAGAAGCAAGAAAAGGCAACAACGTGAAAATGTTGACCTACAAAGTAGTGACAGGAAAAACCTTGACCCAAAAAACAGAAGGAAATGGCAAAGAATCCCATATCGTCTTGACATGGAAGAAGACACGCCAGAGATTGAGGGATCCACAAGTGGTGGAAGGTCAACATCAACAAAACGTAACGTTTTACCTTCCAAGTCAACATCAACAAAACGACTTTGTAGAATCACGAGGCCCTTGTAAAGGTCCACCGTGGAAAATGACATTGGCCCCTATGATAACGAACCACCTCGAAATGTTATGACACCGGGGTGTTGTGCTATGTAGAATATAATAAACAAGATGTGTAGAGATGTAGTGACCATTGAATAAATGCTACAACACCGAAGACACAATGTAGCAGAGGATACCGTCAATGGAGTTACAAGGGAGCGTAGAAGTCAAGAAACACGGGCGAGAAAAATCAAGAATGACAGAACGGACGTAGAAGGCAAGAAAGTTGTGGCTGTGGAAATTATATATGACACGGAGACTCTGCTGAAGTTCGCACTAATCCCATATTCTCATCGCGCGCACGTTCTTTCATGTATGATCAAATAGTAGCATTGAGAGATATTGCTTGAAAGTGGGTTGCTTACATGCAAGCAGATCATAGGGAATTTATAGAAGATCGCAAAGAATCGGAGAAATGTTTACATGCAACAAAGAATGTTGAAGGAAGCTGTGGACTTGCGTACTTCTGCAGGAAAAACAGCAATTGGATAGTGATTGGTACTGCATTTTGGAGAGTATGTCTGATCCTTTCGACATGGATGACACTATGAGAAAGACGTATATAGTAGTTTTTGAGGAAAATCATGAATTTTCTTCACAGAGAATTGGTGAACATTTTCCCGAAATTCAAACATTGTTTCAGAGCGAGGAGGCGCTGAAAGATGAAATAAATAGAGATCATTGCAGTCAAATTATCAACACTGGTAATTCTGGAAATGGCAAAAATGGCAGAAACAATGGCATTGGACGTTACTCCAGTACAAGAAGTCTACTTCAAAACACAAAATACAAGAAGTCTACTTGAATATCAAATGGAAATTCATCGTTATTATGTATGGATAGCTAAACGACGTGCTCGACGTGACTTATGGATTATAATTTTGTGTACCTTGTTGAATTTAGATAGCAATTATAAATGGCCGACAAAAATTCCAAACGATGGGAGCCACTTTCTGGTCACTGGTAAGGATTGTCCACCACAACATGGTCACACTGAATTCGACTTCTGGAAGAGTGGTTCCTCCAATTACTTCATAAGTACAGCTGCTAATGAAGGCATATCGTTATGGGTAGCTTCTGGGTCCCATAGTTATGTCCATTCCAGCCAGGACGAAAAGGACAGAATTGAAAGTTGTTTGGAAATGCATGAAATTCAAATCATCCACAGTCTATTTTCATTGATGGTTCCGTTTCAACATGCAGGGGCAGGATGGAATGGAACAGGAGCACTGAGATATCATATGTATATTATCCCGGACGGTAGCAATTTGAAAGATGCTATTTCATACGCATATGGATGCAGTTTTCGCCGGAGAGGTCAACGGCAATC
>JAULBU010018423.1:0-20219 GCA_032358235.1 Odonthalia washingtoniensis | reverse complement strand
TTTCTGTAGAAGTTATATTTTCACTCATTTTACAACATGTGCGATGATTGTGTTCTGTTTTCTTTTCAAACCACTTTTCCTCTTATAACCGTTATTTTTAAAGATGTTGCAATGATGTTGTTGTCGATACTGTTGTAATGAAAAGTATAATAACAACATATCTTGAAATATTATGTTCAATTATTAGATGAAAGTATTAAATGAATGAGAGGAATGTATTTCATAATTTTTTTAATTACTTGTTCCAATATATATTCCGGAATATGCATCGAAAATGAAGCCGTTTTGGTATTTTTGAAACGTTGGCGGATTGTACAAAAATCAAGCTTTTGCATCGAAATAAAATCAATTTTCAAAAAGAAATGGTTTTACATGTGGAAGACATTTCAAAGAAAAGATTTTACACGTGGCCCTGTGAAATTAAAACGCCTCTTCGTGGTTAGGAAATGTCATGTGTAACTATAATTTTTGAGATACATTTCCACAGAGTACTGCACGTCCTTTACCTGTTGCAACATTTTTTGCAACTGATTACAACGAGTATGTGCTGCATCATGACCTAATTTTGAATCCAGATTGGATCATGGTCTCATAGGCTTCCTGACATTGTTGAAGTCTCAATAAAAAAGTACTTAATAATCTTAAATAAATTGTGCAAGAGAAGTCTTCTGCGCTCCAGCAGCAGTTTGACGAATAACATTGATAGGTTTATCGTGCATCTCTCTCATGGTCCTGAACTGTACTTGATGGATGAGGTATATAGTGGTTGTGGTGGTGGAAATGATGGATGATAGTGAAAACTATATTCGAACCCAACAATCCGAATGTAATGAGAAAAAAAGTTGATTTTGTTTTTTGTCAGCTCTGCGCGCAGGATGATTAAACGAAGCGAATTGATGCAATTTTTATAAAATCACCACTACATTATATAATTCTCCTCAACTTTCAACAAATATCAATCGATCATCACTTCCTCCTATAATATGAATTGGACATTGTAAAGTTGCCAATTCCGCCCGTTCCACCAATCTCCTCATACATTCTGAAGTTCAGTTGAGCAATCCTTTTATTTCAAATTTAAGAACTGTAGCAGCAGCTGCATCACCAGACATGTTTGAAATTGAAATTGATAAAAGCGCAAAATCACGCAAACCATTCATAGTGTATTCAGGCGATGAAGCCTATTTTCGAGCAAATAATAATTGTGCTGATACTCCATCATGTGTTAGAAAATGTTGTGATGATATTCTAAACCAAAAGCATGTTTAAAAGGAGTTGACCTAGATACTGCTGCTGGAGCTATAGGAATTAATTGCTTCACTTTTATATAATTGTTTTGATCAAGCGACAAACGAAGGGTATATTCATGAGAAAGAAATGAACCAAGAGAATGTCCAACAAATGTAAAATTTGTTAACTTCATAATATAGATCCATTGTGGTAAAGGTTTTAAGAATTTGGAAGTTGGAAGTTGGGAGCAGTAGTAACAGACATCTTAAGAAGAAGTGCTTTAACATGACGTAGGAGTGATGCTTCCGCTTCACGTAGAAGATTTTGTCGATGACGAATTGTACCACGAGTTGCACGTCCAATCAATCGATTAAATTCATATATCATGATTATATCAGACGCAATGCGTGACGCAAGACGCAATACACTATATGTAAGACATTTTAAAACTCTTAAGCCGAGTAAACATTTTCAATAAATTTGGCCGGAACTGGCGAGCAGGTAGATAGGGTACGCCAATGGTAATGTGTGTGGTGAAGGGAAAAGATGGCATCAGCTGGAGAAGAGAGTAGATTATGTATGTCGTCGAAGCTTTAAAGAATCATTGTGCGATGATCTATATAAGAATTCGAAAATGGCATCAATTGGAGAGAGAGAGCTGGTTCGATATAGAAATGGTAGAGGAAAGCTTGGGAAAACGGCGAAAGATGTAGTGTTTGACTTTTGCTTATTTTTAATTGTTTTTGTTAAAAAACATGGAACTATAAACACAGGATAGTTGAAAAAAATATTTAATTAATTATTACTGGTTTCTAATAAATAAAATTATATATTACAATTATCGTGTTTACAGTTACATTTGTACTGTATGGAATTGATGTGAATTTAATTTCGTAAATTGGGGCTACTTTTTCGTTTCATTTCGTTTTTCTTCATTTTCTTGTCTGACCACATCTTTGCTTCGCCATCTTTCTCACTATCTTCATTTCCATCAACAAAACCGCCTCCGCCGCCAGTATCAGAAGCTACTTCAACTGCAACCCCTACTGCAACCCCTACTGCAACTCCTACTGCAACTTCATCATCCATTTCACCGCCACCGGCCAAATCATCACCATCACGGTCAAGCATGTCCATTGAAACGCCCGGAACCAGTGATCAAAATGTTGTCTAGGTTATAGTTACTATTGTTGTTCTCCCGAGTCGAGACTGTATATTTATTACAGTCAATCACTAATGGTTTGCAAAATATATTTGTTCCGCTCTCGAAACGATCTATGATTGTTATATTGCCGAATAAGTAATGAGTGGCCCACCATCAATCCACTTGGTGATTTTGATGTCTTAACAGAGGCTATCAGAAATATGGAAAAAATATTTAATGAAGAAGCACTTGATGGTGATAATGAATATGACTGCATACAAGGGGATGTACATGGCCATGCTGTAATTGGAAACAAGTTGCATGATGTGTTGGGAGCGAATAACCAATTAAGTGAAATTCAGACTGATGACATAGATAATGCGGCTAGGACATCTTCTATTGGGAGGAAATTAGAAAAAAACAACCCAATGAAAGATCGGCGTGAAATTGAATTTCGTGACAAAAAGAACGTCCAGGATATTTTGAAATTGAAAGAATGTGCGGGGGACAGCAGTATCATGGAATACGTGGAAAAGTCAGACGAAGAAGACATGCCACCGGATGATACTGATACTGAACGCTTATCTACAGATGTTAACGATATAAATAGGCAAGAAGGACGGATAGAAGCGGCGAATTAAGTACCACGTCGTTCCAGAAGTAGGGACACTGTTAGTGGATGGATCTTCCCCCAAGGCTGCCCGATCCAGTGAAAGACTTTTGGGAAAGAAGAACAGGATGAAGTGTATAGTATAAGTAGTAGGAAAAGTTGACGTGTTATCTTTTCCATGAGACATCTATTTATCTTATGTGGTTTGCGTTATTGAACTTCGTACAGGAATGATTTGGGAAGATGTGGGGAAAATAATATAAATGTAAAGAGTGCAATGTTTATCATGAAAATGTAAACACGGAATTTTTTTATTAGCTATGGTGCATCAGTAAAAATATATATTGTGTAAACATCAGACGTTTACTGCGAGTTGCATTACATCTTGAATTTTCCTGTAATCGTTGGGTCTCTGTAGGAGCGATTAATTTGAAACCGGTGATGAGCCCATGGAAGTTCATCTGATAAGAAATTAACTGAAAAATTTGACCGCAGTATGTGGACAGAACCTTCAATAGTGTCGAATAGAACAATACCAAACCATTCTGATGATTTTACACTGTTATCTTTGTCGCCGTTTGATTTTTTGTTTCGTAAGGCTGTATATTCCACGTCTTTTGCCGGTTCCAAACCGAAGCAAACGAAATCCAGAGCAATGTCAACACCGTCTGGAGGATAGGTTACTTCCGTGTATTGGACAAAGGTCATTTCCCGGAATATGTTTTCAATTTTTGCTTGACATGGAACAGAAGAAGGACTTTGGCAACCCGGAGTTGCGGGTCATTGTCAAAACCACCTCTTATAAACACGAAACTGTTTCTTACAGCCTTTCTCTCCCCAAATTCGTGTGAAGCCAAAATTAGTTGCTTCAATTTCCTACAGACGTCCTTCCTGGGAAATGTGATTGTTTTAAGTGCTGAATCATAATGTTTTAGAGCAGGTATGAAGCCCCCTAACAAGAAACAAAAATTTCACAAATGTAATCGCTATGTAATTGTCCACTGTCTCGAAATTTTTCTTCGAACTTTTCACGGAGAAGTTTTGCAAAGGTCTTTAGCTCATATGATTTGAAAATGATATGATTTGAAAATGGAGAAACTTTTTTTCGAGTACTGACTTCATTTGTCGCGAAGAGTTGAGGTTGATACTGAATTACCATGATCATATCTATGGACGATGTTATGCAACGAGAACGTTTCCCCTTATCGTACTAGGCGGAGGATCATATCTCAGATAGATTCAGCATTAACAATGTCCAGCCTGGAAGAACCAAGATTTGAGCGCATCTGTCTCATGGTGGGGTCCATTCTTGCAACAGTATCATCCATTCTTGTAACGTCTCTTTTTGGTGTTCTTCTATAGCAGTAGAATTCCGCTCCATATTCACGACGGCATTTCTTCGTTCTTCCATTATATCAGTCGACAAGAACTGTGGGAGTTGCAATTCTCCTTCTGACCACATAGACAAAAATTTGCTATTACATCATATACTTGCCTCGTTGTCTCCGGAAGAGTCCGCTCAAACACAGACATGTATTTACTCTGCGTCCCTTCACTACGTTTTTCTTGTGCCTTAAGGTATGAAATTATGGAATGAATCCAAGCGTCCAACCTTTCGATGCTCATAAGAGTCCAATCGACAATACTGCTCGAATCAACGTTTGGTATGTAACCCAATATATCAGGCAGTATGGGTACACCAAATTTAATACGGAACAATTTCAGCATATACTCATCTTTTTCATTAGTTCTGCGTTCATCTTAATCCCCTTCAAAAGATGACTGCTAGTTGTTTCGTCCAGCCTGCATTTTCAATGTTAATTCCGCGAAGTATGTTAACCTAGAAAGATCGGCACATAGCCACCACGAATAATCATATTTATTCCTATTTCCAATTCTCTCAATAAACTTTCCTTTCGCAACTGATACTTCCCTACTCTTCTCCTGAATATCCGTCGCAGACAGGCTATGCTGGCTGTCATTCATTATATAGTCCATAGTATTGAATAGCCTGTTCCGAGCTGCCCTTTCCGGGCGCTTAGTGTATCATACAGCTTCTGTTTGAAACTGAATGTAAGGGCTTTGTTATTCATCAAGGTTTCAATAAGCTCTGTTTTCAGCTCAGCTGCGAGAAGACATTATTCCATCCTTCATATTTCAATTCTTCTTCCACAATAGTTTTCAAAATGTGGAAAGAACTATCAGAGGAAGCCGAGTAGTACATTTTTCTATTTTCAAGTACGGAGTGGGGGTTGGGGACCATACTCTTCCCATCGGCGTTACTAACACAAATCGTCTCCACAAACTCTGCACATCCTTCCACAATCGTTATTATGTACCTTGAAAATGTTTCAGTTCAGAAGATTCCCTTCTTGTCCATGGTAATAGGTTGTGTAGACCTTCATTGCAACTTCGAGGAAATTCTGGGTATATAATTTCTGAAATTTTCCGTTCGGGCCCTTCCTTCGTTTTTTCCAACTTCCCCATGAGCTTTTCGTTCAGTTTTAGAATAGCATTGTTCTCACTTCGCAGCTTCACATTTTTGGCTTCAAGCATATTGTTTTTCACTGCTGGGTATTTCTTCCCAATGTCTCATTGTAATATATTTGTTTCACCCGCTTCCACTTCTATCTTACTTTTATTCAGTTTTACTACAACATTATCCAGATCAGTTGTAGCTCTACGCCGCTGTTTCCTCAATACAACAAGTTCTCCGTCCACTGTTGCACAAAATTGTGCTCCAGATCCACTTTCAATAAAGGCTGTAGTTCTCCGGGAAGACTGTTGCAACTACATTCGTTATTTCACTCCGTTGTATCCACCATACCCATCATTAGAAGGATAATGTTGCTCGATACTTCGATTATGAAATGAATTTGGTGATGGCCGGAAAGTTCTACTTGTGAAGTCTGTTCCTATATTTCCCCGGCGTTTTCCTTGGCGTCCCATTCATCGGATGCTTCTCTTTACCTGACGGACCACCGTTTCACGTTCGGTGCGCTGTCCTTCTCCGTCCCCCTCCCCAACACGAAGTGTATTTCCTATACCAGTGCGTGGTGAACTTTCTTCATCTTGTGATAGTCCTTCAAACCTCACTGACGAACGTCTTTTCTCATGACGGCTTTACATTCTTATCAATTGTTGCAGAAGGGAGAAGTTGGTCGACGTTGCTACTGATGAAAAGACCAGATGAATAAACCGGAACACAGTGAGTCATTGTGTTTTTAGCAACATACCGAAGGTCTCCAAATTATACCGTTTGGTGCATGCACTACTCTTCACAACACGAGGTCCAACATTCATTTTCAATTATCAGGACTGTATCAAGGATCAATACAATCCATTTTTTTAAAAATTACCTACTCCAATTATGTATGTCATTTTCCATGCTGTGATGCATCCACAAGAATGGAATGATAATGCAAAAAATGACCCGATAATCTTTTATTTAAAAAATTATCGGATGATTTTTTACATTTTCACTCCATCCATGTGGATGCATTTCAAATTCGAATTTTTTTATATTTCATTTCCAACTGGGAATACGCGGAAATGAAAGATACAGACTACGTCTGTAGCTTTCATTTCCGAAACGTGTCGAAAAAAATGCACATTTTACCGAAATTACCAGTTTACTGCACTGAGAAACGAAATTATTTTGAGAAGTGTCTAAATTTATTAATTTGTTCTCCCGAATTCTTTTTGCATTCCCAAAATTTTATGTTATCAATTTTGACTGTCAAAACAATTCCGAAGAGCATCGAAATTATTTTGACAGTCAAAACTCTCACATTAAGGATAAATTTTTCCAACCCCAAAAGCTGCCACAAACATTTCGTCGTTCGTGTAGAAAAATTGAAAAAGGTTTCATAAAATAACATTCTAAAACTAAATAAGGGTAGATTGGATTTTGGGGTACGATATATAAATGTGGTCCAGAGGAATGTTTTCAACGTTTTCCAAAACATGTTTTTGCATCAAATACAGTACAACATTAAAATTTAAACTGAAATTTATACATTTTATGTATAAATTGTGTACAACTTTCACACGTGTAATTTTTATCTCGCTGTGATGGGTTAATGTACAGTTAGTTCACTGTACTTGTACAGACTTTTGACAGAAATAATTCTTTGAGAAAAATGATGGAATTTTCATTGCGGCATCTGCATCGCCAGCTACGCTCCCTTATTCTTCCCGTACATCAACAACACGAACTATTAATCTCACATATATGTTTCAATTTCATCAACATCACCACAATGGTCATCACTTTGATATTATTACAACAATCGTAATTAATCACCACCGCGTCCGCACGCGGCCATGATGCTAAGTTATTCGCTGCCCAACCAGCTTCTCTTGTGTCGGCATTTTCTGATGTTGTCATTATTAATATATAGTTTCATGACGCTCGCAGGTATAATTCTTCAGCGTATGCACTCATTTGTTCTTTCTTGAATACTTCTGCACAGGTCGTTGTGGACAGTGCTTCTATATAGTCTGCCCTTTTGGTTTCCGTCCGTGATTTCGATAATGATTCTGAAGAAGATTCTTTGTCTTTACAGAATCTCGTTGCACAAGATGTAATTTGCGTATGCAACATGCCCAGATGTAAGCCGCACAACAAAAGATCATGGGTGGAACTTGCGCAAGTTTCAATATCAACTTTTTATTTCATTCAATGTTATAACCGAAAGGGACGTTTTATTGTAGTTTCGTCGGTCAACTTTCGTCGATAGATCGGTACTAGTAGAGGTGGAAGCGGAAGTGGAATTGATAATGAAAATGAAGGGAGAAATTGTCAAATTATTGCTGAGAATGAACGAGTAAGATGGCGAAGAATAGATGATATAGAACCAATATTATTACTACTAATCAACCAATTGTTATTGATTCTGATTCTGATTCTGATGATATTATTGTTGATAATGACAATGGCAATGGCAATGATGATGAACATGAATTTCCTGTTGTTGCCGCTATTACCGCTACTACTGCTACCACTGCTACTATTACCAATACTACACGTATTACTATTGCTACAAAATAAGTAAGACAACCCCCACCGTTACCTTCCGGTGTACGAGCAACTTCTCCTGTGAATAATTTGACAACTCGTCAAACTGAATATATCACTAGTACTCTAACGAATCAATTGCCACCACCGCATTATAATTATTTCAATGGTGGTGATCCGTTCGATGTTCTACGTGATCAGAAAGGAGAGAACATTGCTTCTAAAAAAGGAAGACAACGTACCCCACTGTTACCTTCAGGTGTACCACGAACTTCTCCTATTAATAACTTGACAAATCGTGAAATTCAATATACCGCTACTACTCGCCCGAATCAACTACCACCACCACAACATCCTCGACATACTCAACCTCCTACTTATCTTGAAGCACCTCGTACTTACCCTGAGTGCTCGTATCGTTCACGAACACTACCTCTAATACTCCCTGGATCTTCAGCTCACCATGCATACTGTGATTCTCAACTTTATACAAAACGATATAAATCTTCAATTCATTCTAGAACACTGGCAGACCGACATGCCAGACCTTCTGTTAACCGAAATCGTGGTCGACATTTGGAGCAACAATTCGATCAACAAAATCAAAATCAAAATCAAACTAGGCAGGAACTCTATTCAAATTCAACCCGTATGCCATCAAAATATCCTCAAATTCATGAACCGAGACGAGGTATACCACCTACCTTTGAACCTGCATCAAGACAACAAAAAAAGATCAAAATAACGTTGCTATTTATCATCCATTGTCAAATAATTTGAGAACACAACCTGCACAAAACAATAACGCTACTAACCATAATGATAATAACATAAACGACAATAGACAAATAAGAAATTATAACTACAATAATACTACTAACTTGGGAATTGATACAACCCGAGATGGGATTTATAAATATGAAGATAAGCATAACAGGCACGGTGGTATTGGTGATATTGAAGTGGGAAAAAGTAATCGAAACGATCGTGATGAAGGGGATTCGAGTGGTAGGAAAAGAAGACGAAGGAAAATATTAAGGAAGAAGGAAAGGGACAAAATTGAAAAAGAAAAAGAAAGAGGAAGACAAAATGAAACGAAATCAGAACGGACAGGAACAGAGAAAGGGGGATAGAAAGAGACAGGGGAAGGGGTCATGGGAGGGAAACAGATAGAGGTATGGAGAGAAAACGAGATCGAAATTGGAAAAGAGAAAGAGAACAATAAAGAGGTGAGAAGAATTCAACATTAAAACATTTCGAACGAACTTGGACTGAGAGACATCCGAATTCTAATGATATTTCAAATATGCCTATACCCTATACCAAGAGGAAGAATATTGAATAGATTATCTATGCCAATGTCATCAGGTATGCATGCCGTACAGCAACATCGGAACAGACAACATGATCATCGTGTTGAAAATCACAGTATTGCTTCAAGAACAAATATATACCATGCTATTGTTGGTAGATCACCATCGGCTCAGCCTAACTCTCTAAACGCGGATATTAATATCATAATATTAACAATGATAATAATAGTAATATGGAAGAAAAATTGAATGGAAGTTCTAAATTACGTAAACAATGAATCAACACGGATGTATCATTGATATCAGCACCATCATCAATAAAAAAATGTAAAACAACCAGCACTATCACCATCACCCAAGCGCGGTGAACGGAGTAAAAACTATACCTTTTTCCAAAAACATTTTGAGATAATTGCCAAAACGTTTTCGGAAGAAAAATACTTTTCGTAAATTTTTCCACACAATTTTCACAAAATTTACAGTCATAATGTGATATTTTTGCAGTTTTCCAATAATGTTTTGGGGTGTTTTGGGTGATTTTTGGACCCGAGCTCGAAAACACCGAAACGTTTTTGGGGAAAAAATGGTTTCAAATATTTATAAAATAATAATAAATTAATGAAATGTAACATGAAGTACACTTTTAAGTCATTTGTACATCACATGATAGTACTACTGTAATAATGTAGTAATTATTTAAAAATCAGAAATTATCAAAAATTTATTGACAACATTCCCGAAAAGTAGTTCTAAAAATGAATAAAACTGTTCTTGATTTTCGGGTGTTTTTGGTAACCGGAAAACAAAAGGTTTTCGGCACTTTTCGAGAATGAAAGTTACAGCCGTGCTACTACTACTACTACTACTACTACTACTACTACTACTACTACTACTACATTTCTTTTTCTAACATTTATTTTGTACATTACGTCTTGCAACATCATACCACCTGACGGAATGTACCGAACGTGAAGGGAATGCATATTTGTAACAAATAAATTTCATTTGCTATAGCAACAATTGCAATAATCTTATTAATACCAAGATTTATTCATTACATGCCAATAGATACTACATCTGTAAATACAATCATACATATCGTCTATGTTTCGGAAAATGAATACCTCCTTCCAAAATGGCGTAGTATTTGGGTGGAGTAAACACAAACTAGACCATGCGAACTTTTGGGGTCCGTGTAGTGTTCATAGACAAGACTACAGGGAATGAATTGTTACGGATGGTAAATACGGACAAACTCTTTGCAATTTGAAGAAAAAATGAATGGGCCATGAAGGTTGGGCCTACATATTATGTGGAATTTAATGTATGAGACATAAAAATTTACTTACTGACGTTGGAAAATAAAGGAAAGAAACATTCTGGGTCCCCTTTCATGTGTCGGAAGATTGCACTAATGTGTAAGTCAAAATATCATTCAGGAAACGGACAGTTTAGTGTATGTTTATTATATAAAAAACTACAAATTTTGTAGTTAAAAGTTGGTGGGCTATGCAAAACTTTCTATAAAAATTGAAAATGTTGATGTATGTAAACTAGGCCCGCGAGTCCACATTTTGTATGAGAGAGGGAATGAATAAGTCATAAAATTTTTCGAAAAATGTAGTTATTTATGAATGTCACATTAACCTATTCTTTCGGGCTTTGAATGTAAAAGCGTAGTGTTACTACATTTTTGCATACGGTTTTTGGATGGAAATGTCAATGGTGAATCGAGAAACATTCATTTGATGAATGGGAATGTGGATGGGTAGTGGCCGTTATCAGGTGTATATATGTGATATATATATGTAGAATGATGGTATATGGGAAAGTTATGTGGAATATGGGGGATATACATTGCAATACATGTACACTAGTGACGGCATACATGGTATATTTCATTTTAATAATAAAACCCATATCATACAATATGAATATGAATTTGAGAATGAAATGAAAAATGAAATGGGGTAAACAGTGTAATATTGAACATTGTGATAAATAAACAGAAACAGAGAAATCAGAATATCATATAAAACAGAGAAAAACACGCCAAAATCAACTGCAAAAGTCCACTGAAACCATAACGAAATTATGACATGTCCAGATCATAGACATGATGTCTTTTGTTCATCTGCTGGAATATGAAAAACAAATAAATAATAATATAAATTGATACGATGTTAGTAAATTGTATATGAAAAGAACACAATAATGTAATGTGAATATGGAAAATGATGTCGTTTAGAACCTGTACGGATGACGGAGTATGTAAATGAACCGAACTAAGTTACCTGTAAACAGAAATTGCAACAACCAAGCATAGAAAAGGAAAGTTGGTAATTTGTAATGATGGGATAGAAATTGTACAATCATCGAGAGTGTAGATATTCATACGTATATCCACTGGAATATGATTTAATCACATTGTTGTTGTCGCGATGGAGCATGACAGGTCTGGGTCGGTGTGGAGCATTGACAAAGACCGAAATGTCATTTTTCGGCGCCAATGATCGCTCGTTGATAAGGTGTTCATAAAAATGGTTGAACCGATTTTGTCGGAGGACAGGAAGAGGGAATGTGACTGTTTCAGAAAAGTCAAGAGAATTACTTGAAATTGGCCCAAACTATAACAATTTATGTAAAATTTAATGTCGGAAAATGGCACGAAAAAGACAGTTTGGTAACATAGTCAATGTTTGAAAAATAAAAATTAAATTTCGTAAAAGTATGTTTAAAATGTGCCAAAAAGAAACTGATGAAATGACAGAACGCACCGTACAGGAAATAGAAAATAAAACCAAATTAAGAAATATATTTTAATCCACATTTAAAAATGTGAACTATATCGCCAAAATGTTTTGTGAGGTGGCTGTGACCACGGAGGTAGACCGGGACGATGATAAATGTCCATAACAATGTATCGCACCCCCAATTGCGTACAAGCTCAAAGTTTTTTGAATAATATGTATGAAAGAAAGGTTTAAAATGATTAAGACATATACCAAAACTAATCTCCGAACATACATCTCGCGATTCTTCTCTTGGGCGGGCATCACAAATATGGAAGAAGCGACTCTGGGATTTAAATTTGAAGTTTAGAACCGATGGTTTTTTTTTTCATCTGGTTTTTTTCCTGTCCCTGTTCTTGTTCTCTCGTCGTTTCTGTTGAGGCTCATGGTCGATTCCACGCTATGTCTTCATATGTAGTTGATGTTGCTGATTTTGTATTGTCTTGGGTTTGAGACTGTGCTGATGATGAAGGTTTGGGATGTAAGAATATGGTGGGGGTGGAAGAAGTAGTTGGGAGGGTTAGGCTATAGTGAAAGAGGATGGCCACGGGGGAGCAGATGCAATTTCTGTTGATAATGAACGAAGATGTTGGGTGTATGGAAGATTGTTTGGAGAAACGAAATAAAATGGCGAAGATACAATAACTATTCTACTATCGAGAAATCACGAAACCAATTTTCTTTAAATTTATTAACATAACTTCCCTTTTATGTTTTATGATTTGCTGTTTGCTTAGAAAATCACAGCCAGTGTGTAAACGGAATATAAAAAAGCGGATTGAACCTCATTTGTCAAGGCAATCAGTGCAGAAAACATTATATTTGTCGAATGAGCGCTTAATAATTTTCTCAATATCTGTCTCAAATTTGAGCAAATTATTGAGCAGCATCCAATTAAATTTTAATTTACCCTAATTATTGCACTGTGGTCAATAAGAATAATGGCCATGGAGCCTACAACTGTACTCCCTACAACTGTACTTGAAAGTGTTGTATAGTGGTGAGGTTATACGCCGTCCTATCGATGGAGATTTCCATCGTACTCCATCGACATCTAAACCGCACATATTTTCATCCAAACAGAACCGTACTACGATTTCACCCATTTCTCGAAACGAAGCACCATACGAATTTAGTAGCATCCCAGAAATTAGAGCCGTCACTTCCAGAAATTATGATCAACAAAGAATTTTCTCACAGGAAAGCTTTCTCTCTCCCAGAACACGCTGCACCTTCCCTTCATTCCATACACGATTTCTTTGACGACGACTACATTACACCCCGAAAAAACGAGGTTTAGAAGCAGCTGCGAAGGGAATAGAAGACAACATACGCAGATCCCTTTCCACATACCCGTGAAAAGGAAAGAAGCAGGCACTCTTAAGGTTTGACATCGTGTCTAAGCGCGCCTATTGGATCTATTTTTCAAACGTCATACAGCCTTCCGACGTACATACACCATGTATTCAAAGAAATATACAAAACAACCCCAGACGATCACCCCTCCTATGCTGAAATGGAAGCACACACAATTATACGAGGCATCCTTCTTCAAATTCTTGACTACCCATCTCTCATGGGAAGCAGTCGAAAAATGCTCCTCCCTAGAAGTATACATTCGCTGCCTGTACACAATAATCAAAATGGAATCAGGGGTGGCAAACAGGCGGTATAAAAAAAAGTTCACAGTATGGGAATTATGGTGCCGTATTCACGAATCACATCCACGGGGAGTCGTTTCGGGTAGGACACTGGATTAGGAGTGGCACATGATGATGGCACGCAGCTACAAAGTCATAAATCAGTCAGATAAATTAACAAACAAAATCCACAAGAAACAAAAACACAAACAACAACTCAGATCCGCTCCCCTCTAACCATTTCCGTTTTCCAGTACATACTTTTTTAAGCGAAAAACCACATATGAATACTAATCCAACATTTCCGGCTAACCTCTACTTTTCCTCTAATATTTTCCTTAACACAATAAATTCTCTCTATCTCGGACCCTCCACTGCAATCAACGGACGGGCACCATCCCGTTTCGCAGCCCAAATTTAAACTCATCTACTACTAAAAAATTACATGACTTACCACGCACCGCTCCAATTACCCATCCATTTCTCAGCTCTACCTCCCTTTCTACTGGATAAGTCGGTACCACACCAAATAAATACAAGAACAAAAAAAGCTAACATTTGTTTTGTTTTGTTTACAAATTTTAATTGTAGGAACTACTGATAAGATGGGAAAAAATAAATTCACTCGTATGATTCAACCGAGAAAACCAACTGGTAAAGGTTTAGATAAACATACAGCAACTCGTAAGGAAGAGGAAGAACATGATGAAATTTGAGAGAAAAGATTGCGTGGAATAGATATTAAATGGTTGCAAACTCGTGAAGGTTTGGTACCCGTGAAGGAAATACAACGTGAAAAATTGCTGAACGAAGGGAAAGGAACGGGAAATAGTAACGAATCAAGTAATCTATTTCGATTCTTCGGTTGAAATAAAGTAGAAGGTGAACAGAGAGTGTATGCTCAAGATATTCATGAAGATTCTTCACAATAATCTGAAGGGGTTCGTGATGTACTGGAAAATCAAGATGATGACTTAGATGAAATTAGTAATGTTTTAGGTGGTATGAAAGTGATGGCAAGGGCTATGAACAATAAATTGGCTTATCAAGGTGAGAAAATAGAAGAAGTACAAAACTTCACTGAAGAAACTTCACAAAGATCTAAGAAAAATGCTAGAAATATCGCCAAGATTAAATAAGCAATGTAAAATAATTAATTATTCATCGTCTTCGCCGTCTTTTGTCTCAGGTGGTGGAAGGCATACGATTTGTAGTCTTAGTCGACTTTGTGTGCTTTCGAAATCGAATATTGAGGTAGAGCTACTTGAATTTCTGTTATTAAAAGATCTTGCTGACGTTGGTACTCATTCTTAAACTGTAGTCAATGGATACAAGTTGTAAAATATTGGTTGGAAATTGTTTGAGATTGTTAACGTTTTATTGTTATCTTCGTGTTCGCTAATGCTAAGCTTACATCGTATCGTCCTTGACCGATGTATGTTGAATCTTGATGTCATATGACTATGAACGTAATTAATGGCAGTTCAAACGTTATAAATGGTCTTTGTGGTACCGACATTTCTATTTCTGCGTTCAGATTTGATCTTTTGATCTTTTCATGTTGTCCCGAGTATGCTTTTAGAGGATTAGTGAGTGGGCTGAGGTTACATGGCGTTGCACTAACTTTGCCAATAGAAATGAAGATATAGGCTATTACTAGTGACACGTGTCCGAAAACAAAAGTGCTTAGTTACCTTCAGGATTATTTTAAGTTACGTTTGTGCCCCATCTCTTCCCTCTTTGTTGTTCATACTCTCAACGGACAATGACGCAAGAGAAATATGGATGCTCACGTATTTTAGATGGAAATGAAGAAGTACCCGGCGTCCGTTCCGAAACATAGCAAGGAGAGAGCGCACAAGAACAGCCAAAATATGAATATTCGAAACAATAACGAGACAGTGCAGTGGAAGTGGAAATAAAAAATGAAACTTCGACATCGTCGCCATCACCATCTCCATTGTGCGTACGTTTATCAAATGCTACCGGCTCTGCTACGCACGGATCTGTGATTGTTAGATTGATGCAAAAACATGTTTTTAAACACGTTGAAAACACTCTTCTGGACTACATTGAATTACTAGCTCTTGGTTGCTAGAAGCCGGAAAAGGTATGGAAAAGAAAAGATAATAAAAGGAAACCTTGTTATTTTTTTTCTTTTTCAAACCTTCCCTTCCCTTTGCGACATTCCAGAATCTCCTCGATTCCAACCCCCACCTAACGATATGATTTTAGGGCTTTGAAATGATGCCATCAATTTTCTTCTGTCGCCCGCCTCCATCCAACTTTCTCACATCTCGTCTGCTCAATACTCCAACATGCCGTCAACTAAAATCAACGATGAATCAGAAAACCAGATCGAAATCACAGTGATTCATTAGACGACAACAGAAACGTCAGTGTTCAACGGCATCAATAAAAAAACGTAAACGAATCGGAATTGTCGTTATCGGGAATGAGATCCTGAATGGCAAAACAATTGATAAGAATCTAAGTACATTACCAACGTATGTAAAATCTCATGGAGCAATCTTACAAAAAGTTGGGACCATTCGTGATGGAAAACCCATTATGCAGATCACGTTCGACAGATGACTGAATCTCATGATTTAGTTTCCACATCCGGTGATATAGGTCCAACATTAGGTAATGTACGATACGCAGGTGTAGCAATGCCATTCAAAATTCGATTGAAACGACATGCAGGAACCTTGAACCGTATGAGAGAAATTTGGCCTATTATAGAATTAAATGATACCAGATTAAGAATAGCTGAATTACCTGAAGATTGTCAAACTTTATGTACTGAGCGATTATAGGTACCACTAGCCGTCGTACGTAAAGTTTACATACTTCCTGGAATTCATAAATTATTTGAAAATATGTTAGAAGTGCACTACAGAGAAAAATGTGCACATTGTAACGTGCAACAACAAGAAGGAAAGAAATTAAAAAAATTTAAGTTAGCGCATAGGGACGGTCGATCAATTGTTGAAAGTGAAAGTGGAGGCACATATGCTGGTGGAACAGACGCTAGAAATTTAGGAAAGGAAACATTGCAGATGCGGATGGCGATAGGATGATATGAAGTGTGGAAGAAAGATTACGACAAATGAACGAATTGAATGAAATTAAAAAATTGAACGGGGCCACTTCCAAAGGTTCGCCAAACTTTGGGTTAAGGGCGAAAGGAAGGCCGCACGGAAGCTCAAAGGAAAACATTTGGAATGGAAAAATTAAAGTGAGTCGGCAATGACCTGTGAAATATGAAAGTATGAGTGGTGCTCGTGACATGCATAATGGTGCTGAATTCGGAATTAATTATCCCAACAGCAGTGGTAGTGTGCAAGGGGTTCCGTTAGTGGATACGCATGAAACAAAACGTGAACATCAAGGGGATTACGAGTGTTGTAGAAGGGAGGAATCGGGGTATGATTTTAGGGGACGTATGGAATGATATTATGAGGAATGAAGGAGTCAGTTACATTAGAAGACCGACTAGTAATTAAGTTCATGCCATAGGGGATTTGATGAAGTCTTCTGCTGATGGTGGGGAGAATAAATTATTATGGCTTATATTCGACGTTACCCCCTAAAATCTAATCTACCCTTATTTAGTTTTAAAATGTTATTTTATTAAAACTTTTCAAGCTGTCAACATGAATGACGAAATGTTTGTGGCAGGTTTTGGGGTTGGATAATTTTATCCTCATTGTGTGATTTTTGACTGTCAAAAATATTTGGATGCCCCTCGGAATTGTTTTAACAGTCAAAATTGATAACATAACATTTTGGAAATGCGAAAAGAATTCGGGAGAAAAAATTAATAAATTTAGACTCTTCTCAAAATAATCTCGTTTCTCAAAATTGCGATATAATCCGCAGTGCAGCAAAATTGGTAATTTCGGTAAAATGGGCATTTTTTGATACGGTACAATATGATATTTTTGGAAATCTTTTAGACTGATCGAAAATTAAATTAATTTTTTCGGCAACTCAAATGTTTTTCGACACGTTTCGGAAATGAAGCATAAAGCCGAAGCTGCCAGATTGTGCCACTAGCACTCCTACCTCCACGAACCCCACCTCCACAGGAGTACCCCTCCAAATGGACCAACCTCGCACCCACCACTATTCACCATGATATCACCACAGACTCCCACACCAAGTTTGCTTCCACCATCATCACCAACATCGAAACATCCCTATCGGCTCTTCCAAAACCAAAAATGGAGCTTTCACGACTTCTATTACTACCTTCCTCCACCGCTTAGACGCATTAGGTCTAATATATTATAGAAAGGAATCACAGCAGGATTCGCCCCTATCCCAATTGGCAAATCAGTTGGAAAGCACTTTATTCGCTGTGACAATATTACTGAATTTACACAGGCTTATTTTGTGACCACGAATAGTGAACTCCTTCGCACCTCCTCTCCCTGTACTTCAACTTCCCTCTCCGACCCATCCTACACAACTGGCACCATTCAAACATAACCTGTCCTCACCTTTCTTCGATATTGCAAACATTTTTCATAACCTCACCTTCTCATCTAACCTAGCTTACATTTTTACTCCTCCCTCCATTGAAATTTCCGATGTTCTCTCGAATCTATGAGCTGCCATCACCACCTCTACAGACTTACCAGACCTGCCTTTTGATACACTCCTACACCCAAGCCAACCTGACCTTGCAATAGGATTCACTTGAAGTGTCTCCCTAGCGCATGAGGTGTTGGTAAGTATCCTTCAAAAATCTGTAAGTCTCCTACTCCTCGCTTGCCCTCCTTTTCAAATTTCGGCAGATATTCAAATCCTGAAATCCACAATAGACCCTTCGCTATTTCCACTTCGATACCTCTGGTATGCCACGTCATCGATGACGACAATGTAATCTTATCCGATAGGCTATAAGCCCTCTCATCACGTTGGTACAAACATATTCGCGTTATTTTGCAGTCCGCAAGTCTCTCAATCTCCCTCCATAAATCCGCCTACTTCATAAATCCGGAATCAAGACAGATATTATTTGTCGGCTTACACATTGACCTCCGACAACTCATCACCAAACCTGATCCTACAAAATTCTACAACCTGCTCCAAGGTATCAACATTTGTCCACCTCTACCCATCCGAATGCCCACTTTCCCAAGATTGATCAGAATGATGCTTTGCTCCGCCATAATTAAGCGGCCCACACTATCTACCTGAGCAAAGCCTTCCCCTTCAAAACGCATCAACATCACACTCGCTCCTTCCTCTACCACCACAACGTTCGTACCATCCGAACAGCAACGAAAAGAACTGGCGATCATCATCTCATTCATTCCAGCTTCTACCTTTGCGTATCAATACACTGTATTCCCCTTCATCATGGCTTTGGACGCCTCGTCCCGTCCTGGGGCAGTCATCTTCAACAACGTCACCCCATCTCAAGCCTATCATCTCTAGTACCTAGCTCAACGTCGGATCACCACAAACGATGCCTCCCCATAACCAACACAAATATAAACAAATTCATTCGATCCTAATTCTGGAAAACGGCCATTCAACATCGATCGAAACGAACCAAGCGTTCCTCCTCTTCAAAAACTGCCTACAGTAGCAAACTGGAGGCAACAACCTCCGTCCTGGATATGGATTGGGCAGTATAAAAAAGCGCCGCACATCAACGACTCATCCTTTCAACGGATTCGGCTGACGTGTTAGTAACAATGTCTAAAAGCCAATCATCCAATTTTTCCTGTCTCATAATATGTCGAAATATCACTGCAATCGCCTTTTTGCAACAAATGTGTCCAAAATATACTCACGTCAGATCTAAGCACAACCCAGCCGAAAAACTGTTATGTTACACGAACTAACAAGTCTCTCAGTATCAACTTATTGTGGAAACTTCAGCTATTGTCATACTTCCTCCTCCCTTTTTGTGACTTTACCTACATCTTCCGTCTTCAACATTGCTACCGTCAGCAGTGGCCTGTCTACCCTTTTCTAATTTTCTCTCTCCCCTCATTCCATTCCCCTTCTACTTCTCCTCTTTTGGAGTCTTCTTCTCCTTTTCTTGGCACCCTTTTTTTTCCCCTTGGGTTTTTTAGTGTGTCTTACCTTCTTACACTCTGCATCACCAGTCCTAAAAATCGACATGAAACTACACTTGTTCACGGCTACCATTAAAAAATGGCTCGATAGTGCACGCCTTATCTTTAAAAAATCCCGACGTTGTTCAAAAATAATATTCATTAAAATAAGTAACAATATCAACATCTTCTGTTAAAAATAAAATAAAATTGGTCATAAAAAAAATGAATAAAAAATAAAATAAAATAAAATAAAATAAAATAAAATTGGTCATAAAATAATGAATGGAATAAATAAATTTGGTCATAAAACAAATGGAAATAATCGATAGAAAATAATAACCGCAAATTTAAATACATAGACAACATCATTGTTGCCCGTGGGGCTCT
>JAULBU010018412.1:0-20221 GCA_032358235.1 Odonthalia washingtoniensis | reverse complement strand
GGGTGGCCCTCGATATGGCCACATAACTTGGGATTCAAGTCGTTATGTGGCAGAGAAGATGGTCAGAACAGTAGTTATAACCATATCGGACCGTCCGGTAGGGGCAGTGGTGAGCGCTCCAACCATCAGTATGGGTATGAGAGTCGCGCGGGTCCATCCCAAGGTGGGAGTGCCTATCGTGGAGGAGATCATTGTGAGCTTTGGGAGTATCGCGGAAGGTACGCGAAGATGACGAGCCGCCATGAGACGCCAGATCGTTAAGGTCTTGGAGACAGTCGGTTTTCCCGGTGGCTTTGTTCTTTGTTGTAGGCTCCCCCAATTATGTTGTTATGTTGCTTAATTTAAAAAATATGTTAAGGTTGAGCGATTGGCCACTCTATGCTACCCCTTCCATCTTTGCGAGCGGAGGAACTTCGCGAAGAGTTGGTAGTACGCTGGTGAGTTCGGAAGTTGCTTAGGGGGATGGAGGGAGAGCGGCCGAGCAATGGGTCAGGAGAATCTCAGGGGGTTTGACCTGTACGGCGGGGGTCGGCGGGGAGAAGGCCGAAGAAGCCAGGGGGTTACATGGTAGAGAGTGGGGCGGGCGGCCGTGAAAAGGCAAAAAGAGCCAGAGAATTGCATTGTAGAGAGTGGTGTGGGCGGCCGGAGGAAGACCGGAAGAGGCAAAGGATTATATGGGGTAGAGCATGCAGGGCGGCTAGAGAAATACCGAAGGAGCCAGAGGATTGAATTGTATAGAAAATGACGAGCGTGCGGAGGAAGGCCAAAATAGCCAGAGGATGTTTTGGGGTAGATCATAGAGGGCAGGCGAAGTTAGGCCAAAAGATCTAGAGGATGATATGGAGTAGAGTATGGCAGGCAGCCAGAGGAGGATCGACGGAATAGAAGATAGCATTGTAGACAGTGGGAGGAAGTTGGGGCGCGAAATAAGGGCGGCCGACACGACACGTCTGAAAGTGGCAAAATCCCTCTCCGCCAATAAAATGGCGTCACGTCCAGTAGAAGGCGGTTTGGCGTGTAGGAGGGGTTGGGGGCGCGAAAGTTCCGCTACTGACACGTGTACCCAATTTCGGGCAGTTTGTGCGGTGATTGGACGAACGGCGTGGTAAACAAGTCATTGGGTGCAGGTTTTCCACCATCCGCCTTGTGGTGGCGCATGTCATGTTGCGCTCTTATTCGCGGAAGGCCACATGTGACGGCATATGATGGTTACAACATTATGATTGGTGGGACGGGACTGTGACGTTAAGATGCCTGTGGTCGAAACATTTTCTACCCCCATATCACTGGCACGCTGAGGAGATGGAAGGACGGGTCTACCAGCTTTTGTCCGGGGTAGGATCGTGGTCGCCTGTTCACTCCAACACTCCACGGCCTGCGGTGCGTTACCTCCCCGAATCATCACTCCATCACTTCTCGTACTGCGCGGTGCTCCGGTGCCCATGGAGCATCAAGTGAGATGAGCCGTAAGTCGTGTCGCGCCCCGGGTTGTCAGACGGGTACCCAATCTTGTCCCCGGTCATATGATACGCCTTCTGAGTCCCACATACGCTGCTCTATTCAGCCAGGGCGTTCAAGATCGGACTTCCCTCTGCTACTAGATGCTGCCACGGCGTCCGTTTTGAAAAAATTGGTTGTATGTTGCGGGCTGCCCCTCGGTGGACGACCGTGACCATCATTACCATAACCGTCCCTTCCGCGTCCCAAGGTGTCTAAGACTTTAACTGATGGGCACTCTTCCGGACGTCCACCCAAAGGCCGCTAAGCTTTCAAAGGATGGGGCGCTTTACGCTCCCGTTTCAATGGACTTGTGATCGCCTAATGGTCAGTTCCATGTGCGGGTCGCTGCCGTTGTACGCGGCCGACACCCTCGTTCTGGACGAAGCTGACCGGTTTCTAGAGACGAGCTTCGCACAAGACGTCCGTGCCCTCTTGTAATTGGTCTCCGCGTCCACACAGACTCTGCCGTGCTCGGTGACCTTTTCACCGTGTTTGCGCAGCGTACTCCCTGAGATCATGAACGACCCAGTGTACATCATATTCGATGGCGTCGAGACGACGATGATGCCGACGACGATTCAGACAAGGAAAATCGGTGCCCTTCTTTTCCTGAGACAAACATTGAAGTGTTGTTGTAAATACAGAAATTAGTGGTGGCTGAGGTTTGCCAAGGGAAAGGAGTGGTTGGGCGAGGAAACGCAAAAAATCCCCCTTGGGTTGGTTTTTCGTCACTCATTCCATGGCGGCGCACGGGATCGTGTGCCTTTATCAACGGAAACCTCCATTTTGTAGCAAACGAGATTTTATTGGCGGTGCGATTGGGTGTCCAAGGTGTGTCAGTCGGCGGGGCGAATTGGTCGATGTCTTCTGTGAATACGAGCGAAGCAACGAGAAAATATTTCTTCCAGGATGTTACAGCGTGGTTCCCACGTTGAATCGTAACGTACAAACAAACGGACGTTGAATTCAAGTTTCCCGCGTCGCAATTTTCTGTAGTCGATCATGGATTAGACGAGCGAGATATCGCCGTCGGTAACGTTTCCAACCATGTCTTGGGGTGTGTCCGGCGCAGAGTGATCCGCCGGTTCATCCGATTCCAGCGCTGGTGCAGGTGTAACGCGGTCAGTGCCTATGCGTTCGACAACGTCGCCACTTTGTATCACCAGAGTGCGAGGAGCGACTTCAAGTACTATATACGGTCCGTCGACCGTATGTTGCAATTTTGGTCGTTTGTGACCGCCTTCGTTTTGATCTAAGAAGACCCATCGTCCTGGTAGCGGCTTATCGAGTATATGACGTATCCGTTTGTCGAAGTCGCGTTTGTAAGGTCTTATGGAGTGTGGCGCGTGCTTTCGAGATTGTCTCCTGCAAGCATTTAGCGAACACAAGACGTTGTGTCTCGGGCGATTGAAGTCGCGCTACGTGTTGGTCGGCTGTAAAATCGGCCATCGGTCGGCTGATAACAGGGTCGAAAGGTCGCGTACCCGTGGTGCGATGAACGTACATCCTGTACGCGTAAGTTAGCGCCGGCGCGTGTGTATTCCAATCTTGGGTTTCTTCGTCGACATAGCGAAGAAACATGGCTGTCAGCATCCGGTTGTAACTCTCGCATTGGCAGTTGGTTTGCGGATGATAAGCGCTGGTGAATTAATTTAAAACTCCCAGTATCTGGCAAGTTACTTGTAAGAACTTGGAAGCGAATTGTGGACCGTTCTCTGTGAGGGTATCTTTGAACTTACCATACTTATACACAGAATGGGAAAAAATGTGACCGAAATTATGTATGTGGTTCTTTTGCGCTGACAAGCAATCTGCGTTAACTTGGTGAAGTGGTCCGTGATGACCCACATATATTTGTTTCCCGCTTTACTAGTGGGGAGGGGATCAAGGAGGTCCATGGCGCCGCATTTCAATGGCGTTGTAGCCGGAAAATCTGTATGGGGTTAGAATTTCAGATGAGTCGGAGGCGGTTTTTGGCGCAATGCGGGCAGGCGTCGACCGTGATCAGGACGTCGGCTACCATTTTTGGCCAATATTACGTCAGGCTCAGGGTGTCAGCAATTCGTGCCTACCCAGGGTTTCCGCCTTGTGGGGCATGGCGCGCCATATGCAAAAGGCCGCTTTGGTAGGTCCTCAGGGACTACCATTTGGGTTAAACCTGGCTCCGACGGGTGTGGGCGGCGCTGTAAGTCATCGTTACCCTCAAAGTTCGTTTATTCCAACGAGCCGCAATGGATCGTAGTTTGACAGAAACCATCCGTCCGTTGGCCTTAGAGGATTTCGTCGAGTGTGGGGGGTGTCGCTAGTCCTTCCGCGGAGTGGCTGACCGGGTGTGGCAGGTTGACGAACACCTCAAGTTCGTCGTGATCCAGTCCGCTGATATTGAGAGTGTTAATCATAACCAAGTCAATTCCATCCAACTCCAAGTGGTATACTTTTGCGTCTGCGATTTTTTGGAGTCACAGTGTCGATTAGTACCTTAACAGGTGCATCAATGGTAATCATCGGGGCTACAGAGGCGCGGGAAAGGTGGTGCGTCAGCTTGTAGTGTCTGACGGCTGGTCACGGCCTGTACAGCCGATTAAAACGTTGGTATATCGCCGTCAAATGGTACCAGTACGCCGTCGCGGTACGCGTGAAGTTTCATGAGACGGGAGATGGAGTCGGGAACCTGGTGTACCCTCCCCGGTCGGTGTATGATATGGTAATCATACGGCGCCAGTTTTTGGCACCGTCGAGCGATGCGCCCAGAAGGATCTTTGATGGAAAGAATCTATCTGAGGGAGTTGTGATCGGAACGAACAGTGAATGGTTACCCCTAGATGTATCGAGGGAGGGTGTTAATCCCCACATCACACGGAGGCACTCAAGCTCGGTAGCATAGTGATTGCACTCCACCTTGGTCAAGGTTTTTGATCAATATCGGATCGTCGCCAGGGTGGTGGGGTTATCTTCGTCCTGTTCCTGAAGTAAGACTGCACCAACTTGATGCGCAGAAGTGTCTGTTTCGAACATGTATGGCCGGTAAAAACGCGGGTACGCAAGGACCTGCGGTGATACTGACACTTTCTTTAGAGTATTGAACAATGTGAGCTGGTGCTCCGTAGGGTGGTCCCATTACATGTCGTCTTCTCTGCCGAGCATCTGGTAAAGCGGGTATGCCACCTCGGAGAACGCGTGGATAAAACGCCGATACAAGGTACTCGACCGCAGAAAGGAGCTTAGCTGCATGATGTCCTGCTGGAAAAGTGCGTCTTGGATGCCGCTGGTGGCATCCGCTGCAATGACTATTTTCTCAGGGAGTAGGACGTGTCCGAGGAATTCCACCTAGTGCTCGCATAATTCGCATTTACGGAGCTTCATAGAGATGCCCGCATTACCCAAGAGTTTAAGGACGACATCAACATGTTTTACATGTTTTTCCATGTATTTGGAAAATATTATGACGTCGTCCAAGTACACCAAGCAAGTTTTCCATCGGACGCCCGTGAGGATTAAGTCTAACGCGCGCTGGAAAGTGACGGGCGCATTCCGAGGACCAAAGGGCATCCGTATGTAACGAGATGCGCCGCAGTGGAAGGTGAAGGTCGTTTTGTCCTTATCCTGTGGGTTTACGGGAATCAGCCAATATCCGCTATTGGCATCGAGTGTAGCGATCGCTGTTACTTCGCCAAGGCTATCGATGCAGTCATCTATACGAGGTAATTGGTACGTATAAGGGATGTTAGCGTTATTGAGACGCCTGTAATCGACACAAAAGCAAAGTGTCCCATTGTGTTTGGGTGCTGACACGATGGGGCTCGCCCGTTCGATTTGAGCAAGTTGTGGTTGGATGTGTTCCTCTAGGCCGGCCCGGGATTTCGGGCCAGATCGGTATGGTTTGTGATGGAGCGGTCGCGTGTTGGGTTTCTACGCGATAAGATGAACGGTGGCCTTAATTTCTCGCAGCGGACCGTTTGACATGGACTGATACGTTTCCACCATGGAAACGATGCGTTATAGGAAGGGGTCGTCGACTTGAGGTCAATAGTGTCACGTCATTTGGGTATAGGTTAGGTATCCACTAGCTGTGATGAGTCGACGGGGTTGACAATTGGGCCTTCCACTGTTTCAACCTCCGAAAATTCTTCTTTTATTGGCAGAAGCGAGATGTTGGTGAAGCCTCTCGTCGACTCGGTTTGGACGTCTTGGACGACGTTCGTGAACAATGCCAGGGATGTTCCGATCTCACTCGCGCCACGTGCAGTGAGATAAACGAGGACGGTCAGGTGACGCACCACGTATGAAACGTTCATATCTTTTGAGATGGGGTGTGGGTGAAATTAGTGAGGATGATCCAGAAGGGTGATCCTCGTTGGACCTAGTGCGTTACATTGGTGATGCGGAGACCGGTTCGCGTGAATAGGGATTTCTTCGGTTCGATAGGAATAGTGCAGTCAACCCCGGTGACGACACTAACGTAATCCTTGAAGATTAGAGGAATCATCTTTGATTTTAATATTCGGATACGTGTCCTTGTTGGGGGGAGTGGTTGACAAGCGGGAATCGAGGGGCCCTGCACCGATTCACCGTCGTTGGTGAAACTTGTTATGTCCCAAGATGGGAATTGTGCCCCAAAATAACTCGACAGTGTAGTAGATGTATCGAATGGCGCGCACAAATCGTGATGGGAACATGTTTTATATCAAAACCACGCAGGTTAAGGAGGACGAGACATAGAACCAGAATATGTACGTCTTATTCCCCCGTCTGAGACGAAACGGAACTGTGCCAAGACGGGAAGTGCGTTGCGGTTAGCATCCCCAAGTTGGGGCAGTCCTTCGTTGGAGATAAAGTGGGTCCTCCAACTAGAAGGCAGTGCCGAGTGGTGGTCGATGTTGTATCCCACCCCCGTGTCTAAGACGGCACGAGTCTGCAGCATCGTTTTGACCACCACGCCGATCGACGCGGACACGAGATAAAAGGACGAAGGAAGGATCATCTCTGCTGCGGGCGAGGTTGGATGGGCGAGGACTGGATGGGAGGTAGTTCCAAATACGAAGGCCCCGCTCGTTAAGAATGGGTCTATCCAATTGCCAGTTTGTGGTCGCTTTCGTTCAGATAAACAAGTTGGTGGCAGTGCTCGTTGTTTACGGCTTCGTCGACGGCCCGGTTACTTTCTCGGGGACGCTGGAAATAAATAGGTCGTCGTTTCCCACGATTCATCATCATTAGCGACGGAATAAAGGGGTGATGGGGTGTAGGGGACACGCAAGTCACTGAAAGACGAAGCGTTTTTTATTAGATTAGTATGAGTGCCCCGTTAGGAGAACAATTAAGAAAGAACGCGGGGCAGTCGAGTGTGGTTGTTGAACTGCTGTTCAGTCTCTTTTTTCTGGTCGACTACAGTATTATTGGTCTTACTGCAGGCAGGTTCTGTCGGCCCCAGTAACAGGAAAGTGGGACGATAATTGTCATCCGTCTTGTGGCCATTGCCGCGACGCAAGACACCGCTGCCACGAGTGGCCGATCCGTAAGAAGTGGTCAGGAGCTTTGGACCAGGATACGATGCCTTGCTTGCGCGGTAGTCGGAGCGCTGTTTAAACTAATCCGCGACTCTTGGGTTCGCGGAAACGGAAATAACAATAAGCAAAAAAATCCGCTGTTGCACCCTTCACCTTGGACATGTGAACGCGGAATGACCCGATTCGCTATAGTTCCAGAAGTTGAGTGTCCAATAGTCGGACCGAATGGCTGACATGATCAACTCGACTTGTTGTTCCGTCAACTTGGGCACCGTTACGTACTCACGTCAGAGGAAGTTTTTCAAGGTAGAGCTTCTAGAGCATGCCGTGAGTCGTGCGAAAAAAATCCGCCTCCGTTTTCGGGCTTGGTGTACTGACAACCCTGAAGACGTTCTCCAAACGTATGGTATCGTTGCAAAGTTGGTACTCTGAGAGCGCTGACATGCCGTTGCGGAGTTCCAATAGGGAAGGGTCAGCATTGGCAACGACCAAAGTCGCCCCCAAGGATGTTGGTGGCCAAGGCCCAATTGGAGAAGGAGGGTAAGTGGGAAGTGACGGGTTATACAAGCCCATCACCGTCGGATATGAAGCACGATGCGCACGAGCAGCTCGTTTCGTACAGGGTGCGACTGCCATGGGAGTTGAGGCCTGTGCCGGGGACTGCGAATATACGCTGTGTTTCGTGTGATTGAACATGGCCTTAGCCGTCAATCCGCAGTGGCCAGCCTGGTGATTTATGGCCTAAAAGTCCTGGGATTTCGACGGAGGAAGCTGAGAGAGGTGGGTTTGAAGTAATGATCGAGTTGCCGGGTTCAAATCCAAGACGAAGTTTTTGATCAATTCCGTCGGAGGAAATAAATGGCGACAGCAGTCAGAATCATATACCGAGCGCAGGGCGTAAGCGTCCTTCGAATCTCCGGCGGATTGTTGCGCGTAGTAAATGACACGATGTTCGGCACAGAGTAATCCGTCGCTGACGGAACATTCCAAAAGGCCATCAACAACATAAGGCCAGGTAGCGCGGAGTCGAGACATTTTCGTGGAACGTCCGGGGCTGAAGTGTAAATCATAGAGAGAAGGTTCCTGTTGCAACAAGTATGAAGTGCGGGAGTTGAATTCTGCTCCCTAGTTGACTGGATGATCGTTAAATGCCTCGAACAGTTTCGATAGGAAGGCGAATACAAGAATGCTGTCTCAAACGGTGAAGATTCTAATGGACAGGAAACGAGCATCGATGGTTCGTTTTAAGTAATGGAGGTAATTATACTCCCTGTACGTCATGACGGCGAACGTATTATCGAGCTGGTAGGTTCGATAGTAGACGAGAGTATGATAGGCCTCCACCATAGTAGTGAAATTTTCAAGGCTTGGGGTATAACTACCCATCCGTGGGAGAAGGAATTCTTCCCTCCATAATCTAGAAGCGGGACCGATGTGTCCGCCTCCGTGATGACATCGGACAGACGAGTTGGGTTTGTCGTTGGTGCGAGCTGAGAGGCAGGGCTAACTGCTGTGCGCGCACTGAAGAGCCAAGTCAACGGATCGTCACCTGCAGCGGTGACAGATCCATCGGGAAACGGGGAAGGCATGTAATAATGGTTGGCGACCAGAGAGGCCGAATGGAAAGGTTCCGCAGATGCCGGTATAGGCTCCGGGGTTGGGCGCGCGGAGTGAGCCGTGATCTTGACGATCACTGATTCCGAAGATCACCCGTTCTTCAACACAACCAGTGGCACCTTTGCATGAGCGCGCGCGTGGGAGAATAATGGATTTCCATTTTCTTCCCGCCCGGTAGTGGGGCTTCTGATGGTTGGTGCGCGGCGTTTTTAGTGCTTGAGGATAAGGTTGGGGGTCGAGTTTTCACAAGGGGAAAGCTGCCCGTCCAGGTCGGCGCCGGTTGGCGTCGACGAGGTGATATTTACTAGTCAATACTGGAGGCTACACGTGTCCAGCCCGAGTACGGGTGGACACGTGTAGGCGGGCAACAAGGGAAAGGAAAAAGCGGAGAAAGAAACGGAAGACAGTAGGAAGGAATAAAAACAATTATCAAGTAAATTCGCTCAAGAAAAATCCCAAGCGAAAAGAATCGAAAAGATATTTTATTTCTGGATCTCGTAAACAGTGTGTACAGTATTCCACGACGTTTACTGAGTAATATGGGGTATATTTTCCTGAAGGGAAGAATGTAGATATCGTTGAGGATATGATGAAATCAAATTTTCTGGACAACGAAAACCGAAACACATACATGAGATATAATGCTGTTAGTAAACTGTCTGATGTCGAATCAGCCGACCAAATGATATATCGTTCGCTACGCGAAATCACGGTTTACGAAATAAACCAAGGAAATGTATGTGAGTATATGATTCTGAATTTAGGATGTAGGCGTGCGTGGTTCTGTAGAGTGGTAGGTTTCTTCAACGGTATGCGTTCGATATCGTGGTGCAATTAAACGCCTTTTCAGATAGGCAGTAGTGGATACTACTTCTATATTTTCTCACCCCTGCTGTCGCAGCTGAAAGTGGTTGGAAACATGTTTATTAATCGTATAAGGATCACACTGGCTCTCTATTATTGGGGTTGAAACAGTTGAGGCAATGCTGTGATCTGAGTTTCCTCTAGCATATTTCCAGGGTCTCTTTTAATTCACTTGGAACAAGTCGGTTGATTCCTGATTGTCTAATTAACCCCTATCTTTTTACTGAATGCTTCCTCCTGTTGCAGCACTGGTATGTATACTGGAATCTGATTAATTCCAGTCGGGACCAAAATTTCTACACGTGTGTGTAAAACATACACTATACTGAAACCGTAATTAATTCTATTCGAGATCAAAAATTATACTCGTGTTCGTAGAAACTCACAGAAAATTATTTGTGAAAAGATACAGTGTGATCTATGAAATTACACACGTGTAAATTATAAGGTACATCATTCGTTATGTGAATGTTCTTTCGTCACCTATCAGACACTACCGTGTACTGCAATCATGAGTGTATATGTGAGTGTGTTTTAGACCTAATTATTATACGACGGTACCCTGTTATGTTTCGTTCTTCTTCTCCCATTGGATGTACCATCAACCATCATGATATACCCAAATTTCTTCTCTCCTCGCTGTTGATGTTCGTGTGCCTTTTTTTCTCTCTCCGTCATCCCAGGACGCCTATCTTCTCACTCCAGATTTTGTACGTTTTCCTTCCTCTCCCGTCATCGTTTGTGTTTCCGGAATTGGCTATCGCACTTCTGACGTCGCAGTACGGTGCGAAACATGCACTGTACCTCGATATTTTGATCAAAATGAATTTCCTTTGCCAATATTGCGCGGTGTGATACTGTGCATTTTGTATATTTTTCAACATGGTGGCGTTGGATGGGGAAGAAATAATGCACTTCGGTACCATATGTACTTGATTTCTGATGACGTTCAGATGAAGGATTCTGTGTATTATTCTCATAATGAAAGGTTCAAGAAAGGCGGATAAGAGCCACCTTTAAGAAGTATCTGTCAAGACAACACTCAGGGAAGTGAGAATTGTGATTCAGATGACAGGTCTTCCGGTAGTGACATTTTGGTAATCAAACCAGTAGGAGGTTCTGAGTCTGCTGACACAGAATGTTATTCCTCGAGCATAATTTCGCTGTGCTTTATTTTTCTCTATTACGTTCATTGCGTTTTTTCTTTTTTCTTTTCCTATTTTGTTGAATTGGTGCCAAAGTATATGATGTTGTCTGTGTTTGTAAAATAATAAATTCAATTTCTGAATTAGCTTGTTCAACTATCAATTGATGTATTTGGAAGATGGCATATACTTGTAGTATATAGGCGTATGTTTAATTGTAAATTTATATATACAATTAAATGCCTAAATTTCTACACCATATACATATTTATATATGTATATATGAATATATATATATATATATATATATATATATATATGTATATGTATATGATACCCATGGTGTATTTCAGTGTATAAATATCGACTTTATTTCAGGGAATGAATACCTACTTCCAAGAGGTGTAAGGGAGTGGATGTCCACGGGAACCATTCATAACTTTTGGCCATATGGACGCTTGCATTGAGCCAATCGTATGTTGGACATTCAAACATCGTAGTTTTTTCCCGGGAAATTCATACTGCAAAAACTGGTAATTTTGTGAAGGCCGGGCATTCACTGTTTTGTAGTTACGTTCAGTTGCGATAATCAATCAAAAAAAATAATGTGGAGCCCAATTTTGGCCATTGCTGTAACTACTTCTTATTCCAATTTTATGAAGACAGTGATTATAGTAGTGCGTGTATTACCGCCAGAAATACAAAAATATTAGAGAGGAATGAAGTAAATCCACCAGCAATGCAATTACTGTACGCCATGAATTTCTACATTGAAGAGCTGAAAGAGACGCATTCACATTTACGTGAGAGATCATAAATGTAACGTGGCCGTTACATGGTTTTAATGGACATGTTCACATCAATGATGCACATTAGGCAATTGGAATCAATGAAAAATGGAAGGGATTTTAAAAGGATATGATTTCAAGTATAAAAAGACGTGGTGATAACTTGGGTATGTATGGAACATGTTCCAGTTGTCAACTCGTCGTTGGACAAATTAAAAAAACCGTTTCACTAGTTGAGATTACTTTTACGATAATTTGAAGAAGTGAAAGGGTTTTCATAAAAATTATATTTAACGTACATCCAATGGTTGAAAAATATCTATGTAAGGGAAGCTTGGAATCAGTTCTCGTAAAATTTTGTCTCCCTTTCCTTCCCGTGCCAAGCACTCTTGTAACTACCATAGCTTAGTTATTATTTGTTAGTTTTTTAGTAGTTAGTTTTTGTCTTATCTAAGTGTGAAAAGGTGGGAAATAGTTTTCGATCTTGTGAAGGTTGTGAATCATAACATGACTTCCTGGCCCTCACGGGTCATGAACGGTTATCTGCGTTTTCATATTTAGTTGATAGTGTTTCTTTTCTCCAAGTGTGGAAAGGTAGGAAATTATTTATGATCTTGTGGAGAATGGGAATCAGAACATGACTTCCTGGCCCTCGCGCGTTCATAAATGTTCATATTCTTTTTTATATTTGAGTAGAATGAATTGTTGCAATGCCTTGATAGATTTAGTTATTAGTTGTTAGTTTTTCTCTTACTCAACTTGAAGAAGGGATAACGAAACCTATTTCCTACCATGCGCACTTCAAGCGTGGAAAGGTAGGAAGTAGGTTACGTTACGATATAGATCACTGCGAAAACGGAGGCACCTGTACTACAGATTCCTCCGTCTTCACAGTGGTTACCCCAACCTGCCCATAAATGTTCATGTATGGGTAGGTGAGTGGGTTGATTTGTTCAAGCATTATTTGAACGAATTGTTCATGTTGTGTTGCAGTACGCGCAAGGTCTGGTTGCTCATATTGTAATTTATATAAATGGGTATTGGAATCTTATATTCTCATAATGAGAGCCTTTCATCGTACGGTAACATGACAGGCTGCCATTCTCAAACATGTGACAAGTAATAAAGTAAATGTCATATTCTCAGAATCTAACGTATAAATTATTACTTGTACAATGAGAGGTTGTCATGGAATTGACAGCGTATAGTGAAATCATGTATATTAGTGTACTGATTGTAGTTATAGTGATAAGTGTTTAATGTAGTGTACATAGAAAAAGTCAACCTTAAAATAAAATGAAGGGAAAATAAGAATAAAAGAACTAGTTCTTTTCAAGGTGATTAAAATGATCAGGACCGTGATCAATGAAAATTTCTTTAAGTTTTTCTTTAAGTTTTTATATTTTTGAATTGTAAACAAAATTAACTCGTTGAAGACCTTTGGGAAATGAGATAGGTTTTAATGGAAGGTCATAGGTGTACCAAAAGTCTAGAATGAGATATGTATGATAAATCTAAAATTGCAAAGATTGAAAGGAAATAAAATAACTAAGCGGCCTCAACCTGATGAACACGGCCCTCACTGTAATCAAGGAAACGTTCTTCGCCCCTTGCAATAGGAAATAAAATCATAATATCTAAATTCAAGTGCCAAGTTACTGCTTCATCAGTTCTCAACTTCCTATTTTGCACGAACATGCAATTATGTACCCTTGGATTCTGGCTCATTCCGCACGGGATCATTTATCACCAGGGAGATAGTTGCAATCGTTAATGTACCTTGTCACACACCAAGGAGTACCAACGATCTAACATCTTTTCCTTGTACTATTGGCGGCGGTAAATAGATGTGTACAATTTGCAGCGTAATTGAGGAACTAGTTTTTGGTTACAGAAAGGCAACCCTCACGATATGATTTCGCAATAGAAATGCTGCCACCTGAATTTCCATAAACGAGGGTCCCATAGTAGTAGCATACAATGGCACCTTCAGCGAACTGTCTCTCTACCAAAACCCCTGATCCCGCCTTTTCGTGTTTGATCTAAGATGGCTGAACTGTCAGTCCCAAAGTACAGGATTCCATTGAACACAACGCCTGTTTTGGTATTCCATCAAGAGCGAGCTACCACGACATTTTCCATTTATTCCACGGTATTGTAGTACTGTTGTTAATAATTTAGGATGCCCGACGAACTGTGAAATTGAGTGGAGCAGATATTTCGGGAAAGTCGGAACCATCGGAACGCCAGGGAAAATATCCCATACGTCCAATCTTCTTTTGACCTCAATTCCATCCAATTCTCCTAGTAATAATGTGGCACGAAGTCTGTCTTTATCCGGACTGTCAATATCTGAATTGGGGTTCAGTAATTGACTAGCCTAGAGTGCAACTAAGGTAGTCCTGGCAAGCTCAAAACATTTATAATTCTTATCACAACCAAAACATTTTCTGTGCTTACGCAGAATCGTACATGACATTGCCACAGAGAATGTACCGGCGCAAGGATCCACAACCAAATCGCCTGGTTGCGTAAACTTCTCGATGAGATCCATCATCCATTAATTTAATTTTTGTTCTGGTCGGAGAATTTCACGTGGACTCATTTTTTAGTGTTTGACGGTAGGTAGATTTTTTGCTGTTAGAGACTTTGGGAATGTTGTTCATTTCGTCACAAGTCCCGGATGAACACTGCGGATTGTCCCTGGACGAGTGTAGTTAATGTTTTGCATTGCATATTTAAAAACCATACAATTCTTCTAGAGATGCACTGCTTGGTAACCTACAGAGAGATGAGACAATCTTTGTAACCTGGGATACGAATTATCGTAACCTATTTTCTTTGTGTAATAGAGTGGAATTTATTCCACTGTGAACACTGCTACTTCTAGTTCATCTTCGGCATAGTCATAATTAGTGTCATATGCTTCGTTTACCTTGACATATTTTCCAAATTCTAGTGACTGGAAGAGGTCAACCCAACTTAAAAATAGCAATACCGAGCAAAAAATGTGGGCATGACTCCCGTTGGAAATAACAGTTCGACAGAAGGTCACGAAATATGCCATGTATTCGTGATTTAATTGATCGTGATCTGATTTTTCACGTCCTTGATCGAACCGCGTGTTGTATGGAGGGTTGATAAGGATTAGATCGGCCTTGTGTTTAATTTACTCACCTTCGAGGTCCTGATGAACATCCACAAGATCCTGGAACCCGCAGTCGTAACAAGAAAATCATTTGTCCATTGATTTTCTCGACTCGTCCAAAGCATGTTGTTCAGCTTATTATAGGCTGTTGGAAGTTGTTGGTTCAATCTCATCTTCATCTTTCACGTTCGCTTTGTCCTCGGAATGATCTGACTGTGGTGGTGAAGGCACCTCTGATTCAGTAACATTACCAGTTACTTTTAATTATTTTGGTATCCGTCCCAAATCTTAAAAGCTGGGAGGTCATCCTCGCTTTGCTGTACCTGATGTTTCTTTTGCCTTCAGTGTTGGAGACGGTCGAATTGTTGAAGGAGCTGATGATGTATTAGATTGTCACGTCTCAGTTTCATTGCTAGTCACTTCGGTTACTGCAGATGTGTCAACCTCTGGAACGTCGATGTTTAATGCTGTTAATACGGATTCTGGGATGGTTGAAAATCATTCCGGGAGTTCCTAACTGTCTTCTTTTTCAGATGAATGGTTGAATGAACAGGGCTACTTCCATATTGAAATCCGGTTCGTACATAGAGACGTTGACGAGGATTTCTCGCGGTCTTGTAAAGAAATTTGTTGTAATATATCGGTAGCCCTTATCCTCTTGTTTGCTGCGGTCCCAAGCTATAGGGCACATTAACTCTTGTTCGATGTCGTGGCCACAATCTTCTGTGAAGGCATCGTATTGAGTTAAAATGGAGAAACCATTAAGCCTGGATGAAATTGGTGCAAAAGTTGATGTTGGATAGTCGTAGAACATATACGGAGAAAACATTGTACTAACCAGCGATATGTTCAATGATTTTGCAAGTCGATCCCAAGATTTAAAAAGTGTTTGACAGACGAACCAAAACCTCGTACCGGTGAAGTGTTTAATGACCACCAATTTATTTGTTTTGTAGCCCGCAAGAAGATTCGATAGAAGAGCAACAGTATGGAAGTACAACATACACTCAAACGTTGATGGCGTTGACATGTTGAATGGATTCTTCCTTGGACGTTGGGATGTTGATTGGATGATCATGGGAAAGAAGTTGGACCAACCAAGAAGTCTGTTGATGTCTTCATTCTGTCGAATAAACTGTTGAACATATCGAGTATTCGGCCATCTTGACATTCGAATGTGTGGATATCAAGGGCTGCACGAGAAATTTGCCTGATCTGCTGCGTCCCCATTCCTGCGAAAATCTTATCAACATCAGCCCCAGCCGACTTGAATGCGGAACAAGTCAATGTCTTCTTCCTGTTTTTCGCTTTTCTTCAAATCTTTTTGTAATATACTTGCATGTTGCATCATTACTTGACTGAAACCACTTCATATATCATTGAAGGTATAAATTCTTGTAGTTGAACTTAACCTTGAATATATTTCATTCGAAACTCTGTATGAAATCGAAGAGAAGGAATCGGGTGAATTCGGTTTCCGTTGACGATGATAAGTCAGATGTTGCAGAGGACATTTTTGTTGACGACAACTTGTTGAACGCAGATTAGGGACCGAAAATTGAAAATTGAATGGATGAAGTTAAAAATTGTATCGACCAGTTTGCTTGAAGTAAAGTTGAACGAAGAAGAATATATTTCGTAACATCCCTGTTCGATGCTTCTTCAAATATTTGAAAGAAAGACACGAGAAAATGTCATATCCGATTATCGTCAAATTACTTCTCAGTTATTGGGAAAGCAGTTGACGGAAGTGGAAGTAATGATGGATGATCGGGCGTCGTCCTTGAGAAAGCAGGTGATGGAAGTGGAACAATTGATGGATGATCGGGCGTCTTCGTTGAGGTAGGCAGTCGTGTACAACCGCATAGAGGGATGTGAAAAAATAATGAAAAGATTATTTGTAATCAAAAACTTACTAAAAATATAAGAAAAATTTCCAACTCCATATGGAGTTGAGAATTGTTCAAAAAATTGAATAACTAATTTTTTGCAAAAATCCCAACTCCATATGGAGTTGGGATTTTATTTTTGGAAATTTATGTAACGGAGACAGTCTTGAACAAATTAAGTATAAATATTGGAATAGCCTACACTTGGAATTTTCGATGCGCCGGCACCAGACACCCAATCCCACGTAGTACATGAAATGGGGTGTGGTTGTTACTGTAACGGCATAGAATGCCGTTATAATAACACCCATACGACTATACCGTATTCATAACAAGCATACAATTATATGTTATCAAAACAACCGGAAAATAGAAACGAGTCATATATATATAACGAATCTAGTAAGATTATAGGAACACGGCATATCGTTATGTTTTGCCCAATCCGGGGCAGGAAAATCTAAAGGTTCTGTGTGACATGCTTGAAAACATTTCAATCTACGCATGGGACAGTAAAGCCATGAAAGTCATTGAGATTCAAAAACACTGTGCTGTCGATGATGAAGAAGACAGTTCTTTGGCGCTGGAGGACATTAATGACAACAATTACCACACAATAGAAATTTGGGTCAGAGTGAATCAGGTGAGAAATGTGAAGAATATACTACGGGACCTGAGTAATGATGATCGTGATGAGTTCGTGAGAACTTTTCAAGATGAGAAATATCAGCCTGTTTTTGGAATTATCTCGGTCAAATTTGAGAAATAAAATATCAGCAGTGGTCGAGATACAAATATATCGGAAATATCCGATGAGTCGAGGGGAGGCCTGAATTGAAGAACGTTAAATATGCATTTGTGGTGGGCGGTCACCACCGCTTGGCAGCACTCCAAATAATAAACAGTAGGATGGATGAAGATGTGAACTGGACGAAGGGTCACATCAGAGTGGCTCTGTTGGTAAGGGAAGATAGTCAAGTCATGACCTCTTGGGAGGTTATCATTCTAAGTCGAACGAGAAATATATTTTCATCAAAAACAAAAAGGGACTAGTCATTCATCGACCTGATGAGCAGAGTAATTCTATATGCTGATGCGTTCAGTGACGAGTACAAGACTTCCTTTGAAGATGCTCGGGTAAATGATATTACGCAGGACATGGAAAGGACAACTTTCCTGGACATGAAGAGCACATCGACGTATGAACGTTATGCACACGTTGCAAAAATGTTGTGCAGATTCAAGAGTGTAAAGATCCGGAGCAAGACAATCAAACAGTTTTCTGCCGGCCAAGAATCTGGGAAGAGTGGTGTTCCGTACTTGGACAGTCGTATTCTCGCACACGAAATAGAGGAGGATATACTGCTGCTTTTGGATAGTGCCGAAGCTTATTTCGGAAACCGCAGTAAAGGTATGTTTGACGCAAATATGTTCTACCGTGTTGTTAATGCGTTTTTAGAAGCAATGCATAAGTTGCTTGACCAAATAAATGTTGGGGGATGTCACCTGGAAGAAGAAAAAAATCCAAAAACAATGAGGGCACAGATGAAAGTGGTAGTTCCGGAAACAAAATCAAGAATGAAATATATCCACAGCATATTTTACAATCACCTGAAGCTATTCGATTATCCCCAAGGGAACAAGTCCACAAAATTTGTGACTCGTGCGGCCTCACGACATGACAGACTTGTGAAGAAAATATGGAGTTACTTTTTCAGAGAAGAAGAGTGCAATGCGAAAGGAAAGGAAGGCAATTCTAAGAACCATATTTCTGGAATGGGGTTGCCTGGAGGATGTGCAATCACAACAAGAAGCAGGAAGCGGAAGAAACTCAAACCCATTGTTATCGAAAGTGATCATGACAGTGAACGGCCTGCGAAATCCGCATCGAAGAAGACTTAAACAAAGCCGCAAGCAAAGAAGATTGGAAAGAAGACTATATTGGATGAAATTTTCTCACTGAAAAATATCAAGAACGAAACGGAAGACAGTGGAAAATCTTTATCAACAAAAAGGGTAGACAATTGGCCTGAGTCCATGCCGGATCGAAAATAGCAGGAGGGTATCGCGGTATTTGACAAAGACCCGCCTCCGCATACACACCCAGCTGGATGTGTCCTCCCGATCGGATCATGTTTGCACGTTGTAAAGATGTCGTGACAATAGAGCACATGTTGCTGAATCGAATACCGCACCTTCCACATGGATAGGATAACATCAGAAATGCGGAGAAAACACTTAAAGCCAACAGGACATCTGTAGCTTCATTGAAGGGTCCAAGTTCTTCTCAGAGCAGTGGATCTAGAGTCATTGACGATACTAAGACATTGTTGAGATCAGCGTTAATACCAAAACATCATCGTGCTCATATCTTTTCCAATTATAATCACATATTGGAACTCAGAAATTTAGCATGGACTTGAGCTGCACACAAGCAATTACAATTCATTTAATTTACTTGCAATTATCCGGACGGTGATCTATAGATACAGGCGGTGAACTATGGCAACTAGGGTTACGGAATAGCGTTTTTTCCAGGAAAAACAACAGTTGGACAGCGATGGGTATCGCATTCTGGATGGTATGTTGGATACATTCAATCTAGAAGAAGAGTCGAGTAAGGCCTTCGAGACTGCGTTTAACAAAGAAATTTCATTTCTGACACAAACAATTGCAGAATTCTTCAATACGATTGAGACATGGTTTTCAGGAGAACAAGAGTTGATCAGTGAATCGGATAGCGATAATTGGAGTCCGATAATAAACATCGGAGAGCGTCGACAAGGTAAAGAAGATATGAAAAAAAGGGGTTGGACGTTACTCCAGTCCAAGAAAATTATTGGAGAGTATATTTGAACCTCATCGAAACAAATTTTGGAATGCCGAAAGGCGCGCAGCACTGGACTTATGAATTGGTTGGATGTGTGATTTCCTGGATGTAGGTAATCAATGTACGTGGCTGAGTAAAATTCCGAATTGAGGAGGACGTTTCGTTCTCACGGGGAAGGGATGTTCACCGCAACACGGCCATAATGATGTCGACGTGAGAGAGAACGGATCCTCTGGATATCTCACGATTGAAATAGCTATCGAGCTGGTCTCTCTATGGATAGCGCCAGTATCCCACCGATATGGCCATTTAAGCGATGATGAAAAAGAACAAATTGCGATTTTTTTGGAAATGGAACTAATTGAAATTCCGCCTCAATCTATTTTTATTAGGCATGGATATGTGCAACACGCTGCGGTAGAATGAAACGGTACATATTGCCTTAGATATCATCTTAGATATCATATTTACGTAATCCCTGAGGGAAGTAACTTGAGAGACAAAATTTCATATGCGTATGGTCGGTCATTCAGACGAAGAAGTGACATCAGTCGTTCAAACATATCGCAACATTCAAGTAGTCCGTCTCAACGTGGGCATAGCGACGATGACGATGACGATCCATATAAGATTAACAATGATGGCGATGCCTATTTGCAAGATTGGGGCGTGAGAGAGGCTGATGAGTCACAGTTGGGGTGCGTTCACCGTTTAAAATAATTCAATTTTGCTTAGCTCCTCTTATAAACAATCCCTGGCCTTAAAAATGCAAAAAAAAGTAATGACTACTTCTTGTACTACTTCTTTTCTTTGAATAGTATGCACAGCCATGTATTTTCAATGTCTCCTGTCTGTCCAGCTAAATACTTCCGTATTGGCCATGATCATCGAAACAAATTTAATATATTTTGAAAAAAACTCCAAACACTGTTTGGA